>PJEM01004668.1:0-99281 GCA_004023845.1 Helogale parvula
TAGGAGGGTGCCCGTCTCTCCACACCCTCGCCAGCATCTATAGTCTTTTGATTTGTTCATTTTAGCCACTCTGACTGGTGTGAGGTGGTATCTCAGTGTGGTTTTGATTTGAATTTCCCTGATGATGAGTGACACTGAGCATCGTTTCATGTGCCTGTTGGCCATCTGGATGTCCTCTTTGGAGAAGTGTCTATTCAAGGTCTTATTTCGGGCTCATTTTTGAACAGTTTACACTATCATTGAAAACAAACACACAAACAAACCTGGCCAATTACTGTCATACATTTTAGCTTCGTAGCTAATTAATCATGGCTTCCCAGAATTGGGTATAAGGATCCAAATGAAACGAGCCAGCCCAGGGGAACTGTAGTTCCTGATTAGGAAAAGAATTCATTTAATTTATCAGGCCTTGGTTGGGTGTTTTTTTTTTTTTTTGCTTGTTTTGGTTCGGTTTGTCTGTTTATTTTCGTAGCTGATTTATCTTAAGCTGCTGTTTGTAAAAGAGGGGGCAACCCCTTTGAGAATCTTTCTTCACTCACACGTAGGGAAGCCATATTCCCTTCACTAGGATTCACGCATGTTCTCCCTCGTGAAGGGGGATGTTCCCCGCTGCTCCACCGGGGACTGTCTCCCTAGTGATACGGAAGTTATTTTGCGGGTCAAACCCAAAACCTACTGGAACTAGAGTAAGGCCACGCCGAGCAGCCTGGCCCCGGGGCGTGACCGCTGTCACTCCGTCCACTTGCAGTGTGTCCTGGGCCCCCTGTTGGGATGGAGATGACTGCATCCCACCACAGTGGGGTCAGCTTTCTGACCATGCTGGCTAGATGACTTTTCTGGCTTTGGCTCCCATTATGTTTTTTACCCCGAGCAATCAAGAGAAATAATACACAGAAAGGCAGAAATCATGGCTACTCCAAAAGAATCTGTGTGGAGGTAACAACCCCAGATAAGCAAGCTGAGGTACCCCAGGTAGGAAGTTTTGAGAGGTTCTTCTGTTTCACTTTGCTTTGCTGTTTGTGTGTTTTGCACACAGACTGAAAATATTAAAAGACTACCAACATCCTAGCTCCTGATTACATAGGACAGGAAGCAAGCAGATCACGTTAGTGATTAGTCTGTCAGAAAAGGTGTCACTGATATTGGGAGACAGTTCTCCAATGTTTTCCTGCGTTTCTGCACGTTGGGGGGGAGGCGTCTACTGCCCTTTTGTTCTGGATGATCTTTCCAAGGAGGTCATAGAGCAGATCTGCTTATCATCCAGTGTAATAAAGACAGTGTAATAAATATGGCCCTTTAAGAAAAAAGGAAGGTTTGCTTACAGCTCCTTATTGAAGATCTGGGTTCCCAGGGCTCGAGGTCCTCAGCCGTGGTGCAGAACCACTGCAAGCATAGCATCTAGCTTAGTTCATCTGCTTCATCCCCTCATTGTTGGGGAGCAGGTGATGGAATGACCTGGTCATGATGTCTGTGCTTCATTCTGCCTGGGCTTGGAATCACACAGTCGTTTGTCTCTGACCCAGGAGTCTTGTGTCTTCCGCCAGTATCCATGAGACTGTGGCATCCTAACCTGTTAGCTTACAAACAGGGTGAAGTCCCAGACCCTCCACCGTTCTTGCCAGTCACTCGAGTGCTACAGAAGAACCTCCTTCCCTCAGAATGGGTGGAGAGTGCTGAGATTCACCGATGTGACATATATATTTAATACACAGAGTTGATCGTTGATATTTTAGTTTTATCACCCCATGTGAAATACTGGAATTTTCCAAATATCTATAACTTTTTATACTGTTATCTACAAGCATCCGCTACCCTTAATAAAAAGGATTTTGGCTTTTATCTGGCTGAATTTTATCTGCTATTAGAACAGTTTGTGATTTGTTAGCTGAACATCTACCAGTAGTTTTTTGCAAGCTAAGAAAAAAAATATAAATACTATCTATTTATCTGTATATGAAATACCTTCTCAATAGTCCAGCCAACTCAGCTGTTTTGGAAGAATTACTTTGTGTTATGAGTGAGAGTTTTTTTTTTCATGTCTGCAAAAAGGACTTGCAGCCAACTCAATGCATTTCATAAGGGCCAGTCACGTCCTCCACACTTTGTTTAGGCAGTCAGGAATGGCCTTAAATATTTTGGTTAATATCCTTGAACTGACCTCTGCAGGATTTATAGACTTTCAGAAGGTTGTGTGGAAAGGGTAACATTCCATGCTAAAAAAGAAGAGAACCGGGGCGCCTGGGTGGCTCAGTCAGTTGAGCGTCCCACTTCAGCTCAGGTCATGATCTCACGGTTCCTGAGTTCGAGCCCCACGTCGGGCTCTGGGCCGACAGCTCAGATTCTGGAGCCTGTTTCAGACTATGTCTTCCTCTCTCTCTGCCCCTTCTCCATTAATGCTCTGTCTCAAAAATAAATAACTATTAAAAAAAAAAAGAAGAAGAGAACTGATGAGTATTTGTCCATGCTGCTCCAAGGCAAGTCCTGGGCTCATAGACATGATGCCACAGACATACCTAAACAGGTGTTCATCAGAAGCACTAGACACGCCATCTATTATAGCAAGGCTGTTGTCACACCCTTATCAGTGGGGCCGAAGTCCACAGGGAGGAGGAATAATATGCCACTCGCCCCAGTTAGGACAGGTTCTGGTTAACTAGCAGTTACCCCATCTGGAGCTGGTTAAGAGATTTGCAATTCAGAGGAGTCTGGGCTCCAGTCAGCTGGCTCGGGCACACTTCTCTGCACAGGGGCACCCTTCAGATTTTTGGAGAGCGACACATGGTACCAGAGACATAGCGTCACTTTCAGACGTGATAAGCGAGGTATGTTTCAGCTGTCCTCTCTGAGAGAAGACATGGAGTCCACTCCCTTCACCCCTGACGTCCGCGTACCTCGAGGGTTCTCCAGTGTGTGGTTCCCAGAGCAGGAGTGGAAGCATCCTCTGCCAGCATGTTAGAAGGTGCAAATCCTTGGCCCTGCTTCCGACTGGCCGGTTAGAGACACCCGGTGTGAGGCCCTGCAGGGCCTGACCCGGCAGGGGCTTCCCGGGGATACTGGTCTTTGGAAGCTGCAGGCACTGCTCACCTTCAGGTCGGAGGGGGAGGCGAGCGGGGTTACAGGTAGGGAAAGAGTAGATTAAGGGTAGCGCCTTCTAATGTGTAAGGAGGTGATGGTAGAATTTTAATAAACCTATCAAGTTTTTTTATTTAGGAAAACCTATCTGATACCTATTCTATGCGGGGCACTGTTAAGATGCAAATACGAATAAGGTATTCCTCAGTACCTCAGGGGTGGGCCATGCCTATGGAAAAATCCAACTTTCCAAATGTTTTTATATATAAAGTTGTGTTGGAACACAGCCATGAACATCCATCTGCATGTTATCCATGGGAGCACTTGGGCTGCAATGCAGATTGAGAAGTACAACACAGTCCCCCGACGGCCCAGGAAGCCAAAAATATTTAATCTGTGGAACTTTAACAAGAGGCGAAGTCTAGTGCTTAAAGGAAATACTTCCCATATTCCAAGGAGTTACACTCCGATGGAGTCGTGGGGAAGTGGGGTGGACAGGTGACCTCCTGTTGTCCAGAAACGCACCTGTGTTGAATTTTTGTCGTCGCAGAAAATTTCCCTTCATGGACGTGATTATCACGGAAGGTGTAAAGACCTAGGCAAGAGGCAGAGCGGGTACCGCTAAGCACCTCCGTGTATGAAGGGTAAAGGCGGGTGTGAACAAATCGAGACATAAGGAAAGGAAGAAACAAGGAAAACTAAAGAGGAGATTTGGGTTGAGAAGGGAGAACATGAGCCACGTGAAAAGCTAAATTAGGGGATCGTGAGCAGGACAGGGCTGGAGAGAGCACACGTGAAGGGCATCCCTGCTGCTCAGCGGGGGGGCGTGGGGCTGGCATCTCCTGGGGAATTCTGGGAGCCTGATCGGGGGCAGAGACCGGCTCAGGGGGCATCTGCGGGGACTCCCACTCTGCTGATCTGTAAGTCTGTGTGTGCCGGCTTATTTATAGCGCTGGTCCCTGGGTTCCTCGCTCGGCACCCCATCCTTGCTGCCCACTGGCCAACTGCCTTGTGGTGCTGTCGAAAAACCACTGGGTCCCCCCTTAGAAACCGAGGCTACTTCCTACCCTCTCCTCTGATTGTCGGACTTTGGGCAAATCATTTCATGGCGCAGCGCCTCCCTTTCCGCATTGGTGAGTCACCTCCTACATGCACACTGTGTCCTTCTGTTGGGCTCGCTGCTCATGGAGGGACATCGCTAAGCCGGGGCCCCAGCCTTTCCCGGCTCCGTGGCTGACTGAAGGGAAGGCAGACACAGACCCCTGCACCCTCCTGGAAAGGGGGCGTTGAGTCGTTTGGCACCAGGGCATTTCGTTTCCCTCCAAAGGTTTGATGTGGATGTATTCCTAACTCCTACCTCATGAGAGATTTCCTCTCTTGCCCGAAGAGTTTGTTTCGTGTGAAAATGTTTGAGAGAGGGGAAAATGCCCAGCTGAGTTCCATGCCTGCGAGTTCTCACGTGGTTCTCATCCTTCCAGGAATTTTTCTTTAAATGTGGAGCACACCCAACCTCTGACAAGGAGACATCAGTCGCTTTGAACCTGATCACAGCCAACAGTCGAGACATCACCTGCATAACGTGTACCGACATCAGGTAAGGATCCGAAAACGCTGTCGCCCTCCCCATGCTGCTTTCCGGGGCGGCTTCTCACGAAACCTCCCCGGTGGATTCTCTTTCTTGAGAGGGTCTGCTTTGCTTCGACGCCGTTTGCCCAATGTGGGTCTATCTCAGCATCAGACCGTTTAAAGTGCCAAATCCTCCCTGTGGTCAGTGGTTGAGTAGGATCCTAAGAGAGGAAAGAGATGACTTATGTCTAGAAGCGATGTAATCTTAAGAAACAAACACATGTGTTGATTTCAGTGAGTTCTAAGCTGAATTAAAACATGACGGTAGTGTTAGGAAGGCCGTAACAATTTATGAGCGCCATTTATTGTTGGAATACCCGATCCATAACATTTTGTTTTAAGCAATCTCTGCGGCCAACTTGGGACTCGAGTTCACAGCCCCAAGGTCAGGAGGCGCGTGCTCTTCCGACTGAGCCAGCCAGGTGCCCCAACATTTTACCTTAAAAAGGTCTCCTTCATCCACTTCCGTTCTTCCACAAAACGTGCCTGTGTTTATATCGGGGTTTCACATATATCCCTACACCCCCAAATAAAAGCGTGTAGCTAGTTTGGGACCTGGTTATTCCTAATCTCAGTGAAAACAGTGGAAGAGAGAACACGTGGAGATACTCGGAGGAAACAGGGATAAGGACTAGATTAGAATCCTAGCTTGGGAGGCGAGGACCAAGCAGAAAAACCTGAGCCTATTTAATCCACAGCGTCGCCGGCTGAGAGAGTGGAATCCCTTACTTTCTATTACTCAGTTGAACACAGTAGAAGAAATTAGCTTGATTACATATTCTCTGCAGTTGGCGAGAAGCTCACATTGCGAGAGGCGGGTCTTAGCCCTGATGCCAATAAGAACTTTTCGCGAAATGCCAAAGTGCATTCATGAATAACGTCAAAGAATCCTGCTTACTGTGGACTTTTAAGCGAAGACAGATATATACCCTCGGCATTTCAGCGGTGCCTCTCTTTGGCCTTGGGACTGTGTTAGGTGGCCTTTTAGAGTTACCTTAAGCTCTGGGGTTCCGTGGTTGGTGGCTATTAATACTTCTATCGTTTAATAAATTGAAATAAAAATGTTGACTAATAGAAGCCTAAAATCCTTAACGGCACCAGTTGGACAAACTTGTTTCCAAAGAAGGGAGACAAATGAGACTTTTTTTTTTTTTTGCTGCTGCATTTTTAGTTTCTGCTGTGAGAGGGAATACTACAGCATTGCCTAAAATACAGCTTTTCAGCGTCCCTCCGTAAGGCTAATGATTGCAAATGGCTAATGTTTTCGACACACAAGAACCGCGGATGTCTCTGGCATTTTGGGAAAGGAGCTGGGAGTCCTAAAAACAAGGGCTCAACTCTCTGAAAGCAGCGAGCGATTCATATCGCGTCTCCGTTTGTCAAAGGAGAAATGGGTTTTTCTCTAAGTCTGAAGGCAGCCACCAGCCCGTGGCTTAACGACCTTCCGTGAAAGCCGGTAAAGATGGCATTAAGGTGTGCAGGGTTGATCACAGGACCTTAGTGTGAGCTCTGCTCTCTCTGTTTCCTGTGCTAAGCTGGCGGCTTTGTGCTAGCGACTCCCAACACCCTCTAGGGAAACCAGCCCCTTCCCAGATGCACAGGGACAGAGCTGCTGAGAAAATAATGTCGTGTGTGGCAATACAACGTTTCCTATTATTATTTTTGGGTGCTCAAAAATAGAAGGTACTACTTTCAGTTCGATTAAATGAGGTCCCTTCCTGTATCAGGCAGCAGGGGATGCCCTGTATGTAAAATAAAGAGGCCCCTTCCTCTTCTACTGAAGGCCGCCCCTACAGGGATGTCATAAAAGCCAGATGAGGATGCACCAGAACTTTATGTTGTATTTTGCTGATCATGGGGTTTTTTCCCCCTGCTAATGCTTTCTTTTTTTAATTAGAAGTGATTCCCTCACAAAAAAAAAAAAAAAAGTGTTAGAAATTGTTTACCCTCATGGTTAGTAAGATTTGGGTTTAATTCTTTCCAGTATCTTAAGTATGCATAAATATTGGCATATATATAAATAAAGTGGGTGTGTATGCGCGCGTTATATGTAATCATTGTATATATAGTTTTGTATCTGGCTTTTTATCCACTTACTTTGTATCATGATAAATTTTCCCTGCTATGAAATATCCCATGAAAACAAGTTTTGTTTGGTTTAGTTTTTTTTTTTTTAATAAGTACCTAACATTTCATCATTTCCCTCTTGCTGGTGAACTGAATTATTTCTAATTAAAAATATGAGATTAAGGGGCACCTTAAGCATCCAACTTCCGCTCAGGTCATGAACTCACTCACAGTTTGTGGAGTCCAGCCCCGTGTCGGGCTCTGTGCTGACAGCTCAGAGCCTGGAGCCTGCTTCGGATTCTGTGTCTCCCTCTCTCTGCCCCTCCCCTCTCATGCTCTGTCCCCTCTGTCTCTAAAACCTAAATATATATGTAAATATATACATGTATGTATAACATTAAGTAACACTTAAATTTATATCCTTTTCCAGAAATCATTGCCTGCATGTTTTGAATCTATTCTGATATATTGTGAATGTTGTGATAGAAGTGACAATAGAAGGTCAGTGTTCATGGGCATGTTTAAGGCTCTTGACACATGTTACCAAATTTATTTCCCTTTTAGACCACAATTGTCTCTCTTTGAGAGGGCTTCCTGCCTCCTTGTCTCTGGTATTAGGTTCATACTTTCAGTTTTTGCCCATTTGCTAAAGAATATTAATTTTGTCAATATTTTTTTAATTTTTAAAAAATTTACTTTTTACTTTTTTTTTGAGAGCACACATGCACACATGCATGTGAATGGGGGAGGGGCAGAGGGTGAGAGAGAGCGGGCGCAAGCGAACGAGCAAGCATGGCGCCTGGCGCGGGACTCAATCCCGTAACCCTGGGCCATAATCAAGAGTCAGATGTTCAACTGATCGATTCACCCAGAAGCCCCAATATTTTTTAAATGTTATTAGCAAGCTCAAGCATTTCTCCCTTGCTTGTTTGCTGGCTCGCTCTTTCTTTTTGCATTTTCTATTGTGAGAGAAAAACGCAAAACTTTCTCAGTACGAGGGCTTTTGAAAAAAATCTAAAAAACAAAATCTGTCTTCTGAAAGAAATTTCTCACTCAAGTATACATAATATCAGTGTCCTTTATTAATATACAATTTCCTGACCTGTGAATTTACATTTCAATATATTTTGGTTTTGGTTTTGAAATATCTCATCTTCCTGGAAACAAGTGATTTAATTACAGAATTGAAAATAAAAAATTGGTATCGATTTATTTTCTTTTTCTTTTATTTGTTTTTGCATGTGCCTTAATTCACACATCATTAGTCAAGTTAGGCATAATTAACTACATAACAGATTAGAACCAGAGGATTAATTTCAAATTCCACTTATTTCTTGCAAGTACGTGGGGAAGTGATGGACTTTTGAATATTGGCCTGATATCCAGCAATCTTGCTATTACTGCTTATTATTTCCAGAATTATCTTGTGGGCTTTTTCAGGTTTTCTGCATAGATGATTCGTGCCTTCCTCCCCTGCCCATTTACCTTTATGGGGTAGTTACCCTCCATTCCTAGTCTTCAGACAGTTTTTATCATGAATCGGTGTTGGACTTTGTCAAATACTTTTTCTGTATCTACCCATATTATCATGTGGTTTATCTTTTAGTTTGTTATTGAATGTGATTTGTTTGTGACAGATTACATTAATTTATTTGTATGTATTGAATCAGTTTGCATACCTGTGTTCAGTCCCACTTGACTGTGGTACATAATTTGTTTTTGCTTTTTTGTATTTGATTCGTGAATATTTTGTTGAGGATATTTGCATCTGTGCTCACAGAGATATGGGTCTGTAGTTTTCTTATATTTGGCTCTGGCTTTTAAGTAATTCTGGCCCATGGAATGCATTAGGAAGTATTCATCCTGTTTCTATCCTTTGAAAGGATTTGCAGAGAATTGGTAGCAAGGTAAAACTGTACTTTTTGTTGTGCTCTACAAACATATGCTTTAGCATAAAAGGAGATCGACATCTCTTCCGTCTGCCTTCTTAACAACAATTCTCAACAAGTGTAGAGTAACTTCTCTTCAAGGGTCTCAAGTGCCACTAAGCTAACTTTTTGACCTTAGGAAAATAACATAATCTCTTAGGCCTTCAGGCTGCCTACGAAATCCGAGAACTGGAATAGGTAATCTATAAGGCCCGGACTGGCTTTAGAAGCTTGCAGAAGGCAGGCGCAGCTTCTGCACAGCCGATACATCGATCCTGTCATTTGAGAAAACACTTGTGTGGGGTCCGCCTGCTGACAGATACAGAAAGAAAAGAGGAGGTTTTCACTGACACTTCCTTCCAGAGCCCGCGTATCTGGTTAGGATATGTACAAATACATAAGTCAGGGGTGGTATTCATTTCCAGGGGTTAGGCTGAAAATTTCATTCAGGTACATGGCTTGTGTCCTTTCTATGAGGGCGCGTGGGGCAAGCTGAGGGCAAAGTACAGGCTAACAGCACACCCCGCCCCCCCCTCTTGCCAAGGTAGAATATGTGTGATAGACCTTGGGGATTCCGGCTAGTCAAGGGCAAAGGAAAAGGTTTAACTGCTTGCCATGGTGATGTGGGAAACTAAGGCAAATGAAAAGTTAAACTTCCTTTACTGCGTACAGGCCACAGACAGACAAGTCCTTTTTAAAACAGATTTTTTTAAATTCATTTTTGAGAGAGAGAGACAGGCAAGCAGAGAGAGAGGGAGATGCAGAATCTAAAGCAGGCTCCAGGCTCTGAGCTGTCAGCACAGAGCCCAATGCGGGGCTCGAACCCACGAGTGGTGAGATCATGGCCTGAGCCACCCAGGCGCCCCTAGACAAGTCCTTGAAACAGGCAGTGACCTCCCTCTAGGAGCTCAGCTCTCTCGATGATAGCACTTTGCTGGGGGCTAAAGGGAATCGTGGCTTAACTTTATCCCAACCTTGAGGATCCTGTAAGTCTACTTTAACATGTAAAATTCCGTTGGAAACTTCTTTATGTCAGCTCCCCCAAGGTATATGGTGGCAGTCGTACTCCAAGCTTATCCAAGTACATCTGAAGGGTCTCACGACCGGGATCTTACTTAACAGTAACAAATGGTGTTTTCCCAGCAGCTAGCCCCTCGAGGTCCTGGAGACTTTGCTTCCAAAATTCCTTAGAGACGTACTCTACCCCTGATCCCCTCCCCACACGGGGGGGATATAATGAGTTACCCTCCAGGACCCCAGTGCGTCCTTCCTGCCCACGGGCCCAGGCCCTGTGCTCTAATAAAATCACCTTTATTGCACCAAAGACATCTTCAAGAATTCTTTCTTCGCATCAGCTCCGAACCCCCACGATCACCCCCCAAACCCCATCACGTTGAGTTTACATTGCATGTAGAATAGTTTCCTCTCCCTTAAAGAAAATGAACTATTTGAGCCAAAACACCCTGAGGTTTTATGTGAACCAGCGGGCTCCCGTATGCCATCCAGCTTCGCGGTCCTCTCTGCTTGCTTACAGTGCTGAGTTGACCTGTATCCACTCAAGGTTATCTGTTGATTGTCTTATCATTTGTGAAGAAAAAGTAGGGGGCTGAACAAAATGCAAAAACTTGAGCCAAGAACAGAAAGTACAGCTCTCGAAGGCAGAGTGGCTGTGTTGTTACATCTTTCCAAGGGAAATGACATCAGAGAGGTTCAGAACCTGCTGGATACCTTTGTTCAGCTCGGGATTAATGATGCTCTGTCCCATGTAGATGACAGGGCAGAGCCAGAGGGAGGCTTGCAGTCTTTCCCTGACCAGTGTGTGTGTCGTGGAACTTACCCGATGCCAGGGCCTGCGCTGGGGGGACAGTGTCTCCACTTAAACCTTCGTTTGCAATATTCTTCCTAAAATTAAAAATGTAAAGTTTGAAAATTACAAAATAGAAATAGCATGATATCACACAAGAGAGAAATCATCTCCACCTTTCTGCTTTGCTACTTCGAAGGTTGCCTCGTGAATTCCTGCACTTTTTTCCACCTTTTCCCACCATTCTTCAGTTTACAGAGCTGAGCACAAACTAAAAACTCACCAGGTTTACACAGCCAAGATTTAATTTTCCAGAAACCTGTCTTAAAATTCAGCTTCTAGTAGGACGGGTCCTACCCTACAATTATCTTCAACTCTGCCAGTAAAGACTTACGTTTTTGGTTTCATTGTTGTTTGATATAAATGTCTTTTTTATAATTTTCTTGCTTTCAGATTTGTCTTAAAATTTATTCAGCCTGTTGAAGTAATGCTGACCTGGGATTGCAGACTTAAAACAAATTTACTTGGGTTTGGAGAGGAGTGAAGATTTATCTCCACGTCCATTCGTACCTGCTCTTGGTATCACGGGAGACGGGATTTAGCTGTCATTTGTCAGGATTTTGATATGGGTTCATTCATTTACCAGAGATTTAAAAAGCTGAGGATCTTAGTTTAACTTTCCTTTTGAATACATTTGTTATATCGTCGGCTTCTCTTGATTCGTATTTTAATTTGGTTATACTTGGCATTTATTCTGTGAATTAGAATTAATATACAAGTCATTTTTTCTGTCTAAACTTGAGACGTGGCTTAATGGTTATATTTTATCAAATATTTTTGGCATTTCGGCATTAGATGGAAACTGATGGTTTTATACAGCCATCGGCCCCGAAGAGTGTCTTCAGAGATCCCAGATACAGTGACGTGTAATTTAACTGAAATCTTTAACATGGCCTTTTCCAGGACACGGCTTTAGTTCGATAATGGAAAACTGTTGGGTGTGTGTGTGTGTGATAGCAGTGGAGACCTTCTTTCTTTGTGCATACAAATCTGTGTATTTCTCTTACTAGAGGAATAGTTGGTGTCCTCCTAGGCATAGGAGTACACAGAACGTGCCAGGTACAAAGGATCGCTTCCTATAAACAGGGGCGTACCTCGGAGAGGCTGCCTTACACAGCATTCCAGAGAGGGTAAATCAGAACACCACATTTGTATCTGAATAAAGAGGAGTATGTGATAGAGTAGAATGGGATATCTTATACCCTTTTAAGATGAAACAGGAAATTTCAAAGCTATGTCTTCTAGCTGGAAACAGGCTACTCCACATGGTGCCCCAGACCCTGTGGCAGTTAGCGCCCTCTGCTTGTGCTGGAAGTGACTCTTTCCTGAGACAGTGCACCTGCCAGTTGGGTCCAGTCTTGAGAGAGAGAGAGCTGCTACAGACCCTCCCAGAAGCGAGAATTCTTCCTGTGGGTGAAATCCCTCATATAGGACATTACGTTGTCCTTTGAAATTCAGAGGTAGTGCTTAATTCCCTACAATTCTTTCACTAAATTAATTTCAAATTATATGACTGTCTTCTAGAGGAAGAAATTTAGGCTAGGACGTTTTAATGGTTTTTTTTAATGTTTAGTTTTTGAGAGAGAGAGAGAGAGAGAGAGAGAGAGAGACAGAACATGAGTAAGGGAGGGGCAGAGAGAGAGAGGGAGACAGACACAGAATCCACAGCAGACCTCAGGCTCTGAGCTGTCAGCCCAGAGCCCTACATGGGCTCAACCCATGAGATTGTGACTTGACCTGAGCCAAAGTTGGATGCTTAACCGACTAAGCCACCTGGGCACCCTGAGGCTAGGACATTTTGAAAGTTACGTCTGGTCCTACCTCAAGGGACTGAGGAATCAGCCTACACCCAGGGTCCCTGTGGTTGATGCTGTCTCTCCAATCACACCTTACCCCCTGCAGTCTCCGTTTTCGCTGTAGAGTCCAAGGCAAGGCTGTCTGTTGAGGGCGGAAGGTGGCTTTGCCTATGATAAGGGGTCAGCAGTAAAGTGAGCCACAAAGACAGTCTGCAAACCAGTAAGAACTGAAACACTGCAGGCTGTACCAAAAACCCACCTGCCCAGCTAAGTGGCTGGCAGCCCCAAGGACAAGGTCCCAGCCTGGCTGATGCACAAACCTGCTGATGCTACACGATCAAAGAGATCGATGCGACTTCAACAGACATTTACCGATTTGAATGAAAGTAAATCTGGTTTCATGCAGAGCAACAGAGAACAAGTCCCTTTTATACGGAACACTTCCCTTTTACAAAACCCCTTCCGTAAGAGTGTGCCTATCCTGATGAGCACCGAGTAATGTATACACGTGGTGAGTCACTGCATTGTACCCTGAAACAAACACACCGCCACGGTAAGTGTGCCGGGATTGGAAAAATAAATAAACAAACAAGCATACAGAGAAATAAAAGGGGGACTAAACACTTTCTGAATTTAATGGAATTTTCCACAACGGAATGAAATAAATTCATCAGAAATCAACCGAGAGTTTGTACAGTGCTTTTAGGAGTAAGGGGAAGTCCAACGTTCAGATGCAGATTTCTCAGCCATACTGTTTGAGGTCAGTCCCTTAAGAAAACAGAAGAAAAATGTTACCAACATTGATACTGTGAAATGTGAGCCGCGTCAGTTTTAATGTCAGTCAGTGACCTTCATTTCACCTGCAGCGAGCCCTGCAGGTTTCAGATCCAAGTGGCTACGTCAGCGGGGTTTCTTGGAGACGGTCCAGACGCCCTTGCATGAAATTCCTATGCCTCACCTTTTCATTTAACTGTCGCTGCGGGCACACAGCAGCTCCCGCTGGACCGAGTAGAACGATATTGCAAATCCTCTTGGACCAATCTTGTATTTGTTAAGGTCAGCCTCGCATGTGGTAACTGTCTGGCTTTCAAGCGGTTCGTTTTTGGCCGGTGGGGGTAAGCAGCAGCTGGATCCCTAAAGCATCCCGGTGGCTTTGCTAGAACTTTGTTGACAGCCACACATTCTTTTTAAGATCCATTTTCATTGGAAATAAGGGATCACATAGTGTTTAAATAGCAATAGTTTACTTAGAAAAAGAATATTATAAATGGCTTGTTCCTTTGTTCTTCATTGCAGTTTTATCCTTGTAATTAGCAATTTTGATTATAAATTTGGTGAGGGGATGAAGTTGTTTCCATTGCAAACATTTGTGCTGATTCATGCCCTTCGGAAATTTCTAACTACTAGGACATACCTTTCCCTCTGTGAACGTCACTGATGTAGCTATTTTTTCCCATGACCTGTAGAATTAAGGGTTTACAGGTTTGCCCTTTGTTGCTTCTACAGCTTATAGACTTACTTAAAACCAGATAAGCGACGGTCTCAGTAATCCGGAGTCCAAACCAAGTTATTTATTGACGTTGAGGGCCAGGATGCATTGATTCTGTTTCGCATTAATTCGGCAAATTCAACACCAAGGAAAGCATGGCCCCGACTCCTGTATGTGCAACATGCCATGAAAGAAATCTCAACAGTTTCGAGATCAAGATACAGATTTCCACAACCCTCAGGGACTACTTGGTGTACTGATGTGACAGCCCGTCCATGGTCACGGGCACACATTAATGTGTGGGAGAGGGCACACGGTACCCATGTCCTGCCGCAGTGCTCTCACGGCCAGAGCAATTGCCAGCAGGTGTCTGCCATCTTTAGTGTAACCGGGTGATGATAAAGACCACCAAACGCTGAATAGAGGTGAGGCAAGATTTTCTTTACGCCGGGCCAAACCTGATTTCCCTAGTGTTGAGGAGCAGAGAACGGCCCCGAACAAAGGTGGCAGTGAGCTTCTACTGATGTTAGCAAGGCATCAGACCTCATCATTTAGTTAACCAATTAGAGTTTACAGCAATTTTAGGACACCCAGTCACATCTTTACAAACAGACAGTAGTTCTGGTGGGACTCTGTCAGTTTTAAAGTTCTTTGTCGTAGGAGGGTCTTGGAATGACCTGGTAGGCACTCCAGACTCTGTGAGACAGTGACTCCGTGACTTCCCACACATGTGCTTTGTCTCGTCAGCTTCAAGTAGGGGGCGGGCATGCAGTTTATGACCTAAGTTGTCTGTTTAGAAATCAGGCAAATTTACAGGCCAGGTTAGCACCTTCTGATAATTCCAACAAAGAACCACATAGAGCAGTGAACAGAAAGATACATTTGCAAAGCAGTTTACAGAAGCCAAAACAGCAAGGTAATGATTTTCAAGTTTTACTCAGTTTGCTAACTTACAACATTTAGCAGTCCTCTAACAGTAGAGGAGCACGGGAGCACCTGGGTGGCTCAATCAGTTAAGCTTCCAACTTGAGCTCAAGTCACAATCTCATAGTTCTTGAGTTCGAGCCCCGCATCAGGCTCTGTGCTGACCGCTCAGAGCCTGGCGCCTGCTTCAGATTCTGTGTGTCCCCCCACCCTCTCTGCTCCTCTTTCCCTTGTGCTTTCTCTCTCTCTCTCTTTCTCTCCCTCTGAAACAAATAAACATTAAAAAAAATTTTTTAAGTCACTCTGTCTTAATAGATATTTATTTAGTGAACTCATCTATGACTCAAGTAACTGTTGTAGGTGCTTCAAGCTGAGATAAAGTGCATGTGTGATGGGGCGCAGCGCTAGAGGCTGGCGGTGAGTGGTGGTGGAAACAGGCTAGCGCAGGCAGGGCAGAATTTGGTAATATCTGAGGTTCTCATTCCTATGAAACAGGGAACTAAACTTCTCTTTTTAGGCCAAGTCTTCCCAGGGATTCTTTTAACTTGGCCAAGACAGTATTAAAAACAATACAGAGAGTGATCTGTGTGGATTGAAGCAGCGTCCGCACCGATTTGCCTGCTCCCTATTGTTTTACGGAGTCGATGGCTACTGACACTGTCTGCCGCCACCGCGCCTCCTCCTCACAGCTCACCCTACAAACGACCGGACCTTAATCCCCAAGCCAGACTCTGACGCCTGCCGTGGCCACTGTCAGTCTCCATGTCTGGTTCCCTCTCCCAAGCTGAGGGACAGCGTACTTTGTGGTATTTTCTGACAGCATGGGCCGATTTCCACACAGGCCCAGGCCACACCCGTATGTTCACCAGGATAGTCTGACATAAATTTATAGGACCGCCCAGGACAGCGTAGGTTCAACAGTGGGCGACAACCGCTATTGTTGGTTGACGTTGGTTAGAGATGTTGCACGTGTGTCGGTCTTCACTTTGCCTCTCAGAGATCAATGTTCTGCCCATTTGACAAATAAGAGAAATGAGGCACAAAGAGGTTATCTTACTTGCTGAAGTCACAGTGGTCTTGAAATGGAGAAAGAGGGTGGATTAATATTGGTTCCTTAATAATAAAGCAAAACCCCAGCTTAGCTGCCATACTGTGTGACCTCAGGAATGTGTGCATTGCCTCAAAGTAACAATGAGGTCATTAATTGTGGGAAAAAGAGATTGCAGCTAGAAAAGATAGGAATGGGCTGAGGAGGGGTGATTTCAAATAGAAGTCAATGCTGAAGGAGTGGCTGTAGAATGGCGGCTGCTGGTTTATTTGGGATTAATGGCAGCACCTAATGAGCAGGCGGATGAGGGGCATGGGGCTAACTCTAGTCTGGGGTTTCTCTGAGGGGGGTTACTTCCCTCCAGAGGAGGCGTTGTGTGGACCCCTGCTGCTTAACAGGGGAGGCCACGTTCAAGACCATAGGGCTAGTGAGCGTGGAGGAGCTCCCTGGGACAACAGCTGGCGGGGGGTGGGGGGGGGATTCAGGGGCAGCAGTGATGGGGGGGGGAGGAGGAGGTGGTGCCCACAGCAGGCATGGAGTGAGAAGGTATCACCCGAGGGCCTCAAGGTGAGACGGCCGGGGGAAGAGCAGGTGCTGGGTGGCAGGTGCTGGTACCTCTCAGCCATTCTGGTTCTGAAAAAAAATTTTAACGTTTGTTTACTTTTGAGAGAGACAGACAGACAGACAGAGAGAGAGAGAGAGAGAGAGAGAGTGAGAGGGAGAGGGAGAGAGCGAGCATACAAGCATGGGAGGGGCAGAGAGAGAGGGAGACACGGAATCGGAAGCAGGCTCCAGGCTTTGAGCTGTCAAAACAGAGCCTGATGTGGAGTTCAAGTCCACAAACCATGAGATCATGATCTGAGCCGAAGTCAGCAGCCCCCACCACGACCCAGCCAGTCTTAATCTTTGTTCCCCTCGACTATCTGCACTCCGGTTCACCATCTGATTGCTGTCACTTGCGGAAGTATTTTGCCTAGCTGTCCCATCTTTAGTCTGTCTTAGGAAAGTTACAAGTATTTTTCCAGATGTAAAAGTACATTATTAAGCTTTGTACTTATATTCAGATTTAGGTATAGATGTGGTCACTTGATTGTAATAAAGTGGCAGTTCAGGAGTACCTGGAGTACTGGGTGGCTCAGTCAGTTAAGTGTCCAAGTCTTGATTTCAACTCAGGTCATCATCTCGTGGTTTATGGGTTCGAGCCTGGCAGCTGGCTTTGTGCTGACTGTGCAAAGTCTGCTTGGGATTCTCTTTTTCTGTCCCTCCCCCATTTGCATGTGCTCTCACCTTCTCTCTCTCTCTTAAGTAAATAAATGTAAAAAAAAAAAATCTTTAAAAATTTGCATTACAGTTGGGGGAAGAGACAGTTTGTTAAATAAATTCTGCTGGGCAAACTGGCTTAATGTTTATGTTTAAAAGTGAACCCTGATTTCTTACCTCACACCATACATAACAATTAATATCAAGTAGAGTTGTATATCTAAATATAAACATTGAAATGATAAAGCTTCTAGGATATAAAATAGTACAATCACTTTGTGGCTATAATGTAGAGGAAGATTTCTTGTACAGGTTGAAAAAATCAATTAAAAAGGAAAAGATTGATACATTTATCACCATTGAAATTTGGAACCTATCAGAACAGCTTAAGGGAGTGAACTGACAAGACACAGAGTGGGTGATGTTGCCACACATATAAAGGACTCTGAATGTGTAAAGGACTTCTACACGTTAATAAGAAAGACACCATGATAGAAAAATGGGCAAAATAATAGATACAAAATGAGATTATCCAGAGATTAATAAACATTTGAAGGCAGGAGATACAAATTAAAGTGAGCATGCGTTACTAACATATTCCCAACAGAATACTGTAAAACCTTGGTTTGCGAGCATCATTCTTTCCGGAAACAGGCTTGTAATCCAAAGCACTTGTGTATCAAGGTGAATTTCAAGAATCATTGGCTCGGTTGTGATCATGTGATGTTTGGTCTCAGTTACTACTTGTATTGCAAAATATCTCTCATTTGTCAAGTTAAAAGTTATTACAAGTGTTTGTTTGTCTTGCAGAACAGTCACAGAACAAGTTACTTGCTATCCAAGGTTTCACTGCATCTAAAATCTAAGAAACTGATGACCCCTCCTCCTACAAGCTTTGGTAAAGATACGAAACAGCTACAGCTCCCATATGCTGCTGTGGACGTGAAAACTGATGTAGCCATTCTAGAAAACTGATATGCAGTACTTCCCGAAGATGAGTGTGTATGTATCATATGACCCAGGAATTCCACCTGTAGGTATAGGCCAATCATAACCATTTCTGTTCATCAGAAACTCATGTGAGGAACATTCATAGCATCAATTATGATAGCGGAAAGCTCGAACACCAATGCCCATCCATGACAGCCTGTGGTGTGAACACAAAACCCCAGACAGTGAAGAAAAGAGTGAACTGAACTACACATAGCTGTGAACATCATGTTAGGGAAAAGGCTGGATGTTAAACTCCAGAATCTAAATTCTTCCCTTTCTTTATGTCTCATTTTTCTTTCTTCACTTTTTCCTCCATTAGTTGTGCATTTATGTGATGGTCAGGCCAGTACTTTCCCGGACCCCTGCCTTCCTTATCATTCTTAGAATATTTTATTGACTCTTCCCTGGACTGGGTAACAGTTGGTCGGAGCAGGAACTCTGAGGAGAGAGACAATCTTAATATTTGCTGGACATCGGAGGGGACACGCGCGGCAAGAGGGACCACCAGAATGTATTTCAGAGTGAGAGAGGGGATTAAAAATAACTGAAATAATATAGTATCTTGAAACTATTTTATTGAATGATAATTTTTAGTCTGTTGCTAGACCTGTGAAAAGATTTTACTCAAAAATTATTTTAAAAAATAAAACTAATTCTAAATATTATATATTTCTAGAAAATAATATATATAATTTTATTTTTTAGAGTTCTTTTTATTTTTGAGAGAGAGAGAGAGAGAGAGAGTGAGCAAGAGCATGGGAGTACAAGGGAGGGGCACTGAGACAGGGAGACATAGCCTCTGAATCAGGCTCCAGGCTCTGAGCTGTCAGCACAGAGCCTGATGCTGGGCTCAAACCCATGAATCACAAGATCGTGACCTGAGCCAAAGTCAGATGCTTAACCGTGAGCTGCTCAGGCACCCCAATATATATAATTTTAAATATTATATATTTTATATATAGTAAAGCAAAATGTATAAATATATAATATTTAAATATAAAAATACATAAATATAAATATTTCCACTAAAGCAAAAAATGTAAACTTCTTTATATTGATTATATCAACGTACAAAGTATGTATTATTGGCACTTACTTATGCAGTTTAATGTGTTTGTTAGCTATACTATAGGTCTCTGAAACTATGTATTCAGTATTTTGCTCAAAATGTATTTTTCTGTTATTTTCTTTTTGAAAATTTTAGGAAAACAATTTCCTGCAATCTTAAAAAACTTTTTAATGTTTATTTATTTTTGAGAGACAAAGAGACAGCTTGAGCAGGGGAGGGTCAGAGAGAGAGGGAGGGAGACACAATCTGAAGACAGGCTCCAGGCTCTGAACTAGCTGTCAGCACAGAGCCTGACATGGGGCTCAAACCCTCGAACCCTGAGATCATGACCTGAGCCGAAGCTGGAAGCTCAACCAACTGAGCCACCCAGGCGCCCATCCTGCAATCTTTAAAGTTGGAGTGTGACAAAAGCATTTGAAATTGTTAAATTCAACTGATATTTCTCTATAAATAATAATGTTTTGTAGAAAATCTCCCTTTATTAGTAATAATTTCAGAGATTTTGATAGAGCTGATTCTCATTCTAACTTTTTTTAAAAAAACGAATAAATATTACTGGCAGAATATTATCCCAAGTATTGTCTTTTGCTTCACTCAGAGAATCTCTTTGACAAATATTTCTATGAGACAGACTTTTCAATTAAGTTTTATTTACACATACATTGAAAGCGCTTCCATCCACATTTAGATGCACCAAAGTCAAATGTTTTTCAGCATTACTTTATGGTAGAAATATAAATTTATCTGATTAAAAATAGGACTTGTATGAAAAGATTCTTCCTACAAATTGAAATATCCCAAGAGATCAATTATAGATTCCAGAATGGAAACCTTGTATATCATTTCTCTTTTACTTTTGTACAGATTAATTTAAATGTCTTCTCACAAACTTTTTTTAGTGATTTATATTTACTCCAAGCTTCAAAAGTGGAAGTTTTGGGGTGCTGCATTTAATTAAATACTTCGATTAAATATTGCAAACTGATTTGAAACAAAATGCGAACAAATTTAGAAGGCTCTTTTAAAGTGGTGAATATTACTGTAGGGGAGAGGGGAAAGAAAATATTGTCCCTCTACTCTTCTAGCTTCTTCAGCTGGGGTACTGACAAGAGACAGAACAAGGGAGAAACAGAAGCAGGTTAACATAGGCATCTCACATAGTCGTAGACGTATCCAGAGATGAGTAACTCAAAGGGGTGGGTAGAACTTGGGCTCATCTAGCTTCTTAAAAATTTAATTAATGAATTAATAAAATTTGTAGAGACAAGGGAAAAAAAAGGAATTAGAACTTCTATAGCAGCAAATTGTTAGAAGGTAGATATAGGGGGACTAATGGAAGATAACAGCTTGTTCCTGAATCTCGTCATATAGATTCTGGTGCTGTCTGTGGGCTGTAAGGGTCTGGTGATTAACTTCTGCCTGATGTCGGTGGTTGGGGGAGGAGGGGAACCTTCCCAAATTTACATCTTGCTTTTAGGCCTTTAGGGGGAAGGTGGAGATCCTTTCGTACAGCTCCTTCTTTTAAGTTGTTTTCAGTCAAAATGATCCTCAGGCCAGTGTGGCGTATTTTGTCTATTTTAGCACCTTTTACTAGACAATTTATAAAGTAGTTTTTTTTAAGGCTGAATCTTTCCTAAAAGTATGCTTGATGATGGGCAGCAAAGACAGTCACACTGCCACCAGAAGAGAGATTTTTTTTTAATCCAACATTGGTTTGGTCACAACTTTGTTCAGTCACTCTATGTAAAAAATATTTATAAATTTTGGCAACCACCCTTCTGCTTTGATGGGTGGGATATCCCAGCTGGCTTGACACAATTATGAGTGACAGGCACACCACAGTTACTTCAAGCGTGTTCCACAAGTTCCTAAATTTAGTGAGGACGTTGTTTACAGCCATAACGCTATATTCCACCAAAATAATCATTCATACTGTCACCTTAAAAACAAAGAATATATTCAGTATTGAATTTTAAACTGAATTACAGTAGAATTCACAATAATGTCAGATACTTCACCATCGAGAGTGTAAACTTCCAGAAGCTTTGTTTTGAGTCAGTGAATTACATGAAAAGAAAAATTGGACAGCTATTGGAATTAACAGATTTCCATGTTTATTGTACAGTGGGGCACTGATAGATTGTTCAGTTTAACTCATCATGTAGTTCTACTAAGCAAACTAACAGTAAGAGCCATCACTTACTTTCTTGTACATGCACATGAAACTTGGAATCAAAACTGAGCAAATTAATTTAGAACAGTCATTTGATCTAAATGAAAAACCACACTTCGCTGAGTAATATGTAAATTTACCTTCCGAGCTGTCTGTGTAAGATCACATTCTTGGAGCACAGCTTTCCTTAAGTAACCATGGACTTTGTAGTAGTCTCTGCTGCTGCAGCAGGTTTATGTCTCTGGTCTTTGGTGAATGATATTTTAACAGTCCCTCTGGTAGATGAAAATGTGGGCTAACACCTACACAACTTTTATATTCATCATGAACTTGCTGGAGAAATAGAAATTCTTTACTGTAATACTGTGATTTATAATAAGAAATACCTATTTGGTCTTTATCTGTTCAGAGCTCTAAAACCCTCGGAATTTCCTAAACGATAAGAGCCATAAGAGGGTATCTTTTTATGTTAATGAGGTGACTTTGGGCTCTCACCCGGAGATGGGGGCTGGTTGTCTGAAGAGCCAACCATGAGATGTGAGGGTTGGAAATTTCAGTCCTACATCCGGCCTGCAGGGAAGGAAGAGGGGTAGGAGATGGGGTTCGATCCCTAGTGGCCAATGACTTGACCAGTCATGCCTTGTAATGAAGCCTCCATAAATACCCAAAAGGATTGGGTTCAGGATGCTTCTGGGTCGGTGAACACGTGGAGATTTGGGGAAAGCGGCCCACTCAGAGGGCATGGAAGTTCCCTGTCCTCTCCCCTTGCCCTATGCATCTTTTCCATCTGACTCTTTCTCACAAATTATCCAAACCCAAGGAGGGGATCATTAGAGCCTGCAATCTGTCGGCGGTGGGTCATCATCTCTGATCTATAGGAGGTGGGTCAGAAGTCCAGGTGACAGCCTGGACTTAGGATTTTGGCGACAGGTTTTTGTAGGACTGAGTCCTTAAAGTGTGGAATTTGATGCTCTCTCCTCACAGATAATGTCAGAATGGAGTTGAATTGTTGGACACCCATGTAGTGTCCCAAGGATTGCTTGGTGGTGCATACACACATTGGCATTGGCACTAGAATCTTATGAACTTAATTTGTACTCCTTTTTTGTTATTACTGCTGGCAAGGTTTATTCCAAAATAAATAACTGGTACTAACAATCTTATTAATAGTTACATATTTGTAACCAGCACATGATAAAAAGTGTTGTAGCAAAACTTCTGACTACACTTACGTACTCTCTGTAGTGTCCAACCTGTGTTTTCTATACATGTTTCATGTAGAGTGGACCTGTAATTAGCTATGATTTCTATTGACCCCACCCACTGTTGGCCTTTTGGCTTCATGCATCTCATAGGCCTCAGCCCAGTCATGGCGCAGATGGTCACCCTGGAATTTCCACACTAGACAAGATCGCTTCTTACAGATAAATGCCTCCGAACTGGAGACCCCACACCCTGCTTGCAGCCCTTCTCCTGCGCAGGCCTCCTGTCACTGTCTGTCAATGACGCGAGCTCTTCTGATGGGAAGAGATGGAAATGGGAAGGTGTGGTGAGCAATATTAAAACCCAGAGAAGGCTCAGCCTTCATGAAATTCTTTTCTTGCCTTTGGCTTGCTAGGATGCAAGATGAAATCAGTAATGATTCCCAAATTTTGTAAATCAAATTCGTCTCTCTCTTCACTAACTTGACCCCAGGTTGTGATGGTGTCTTCACTGAGGGTTGTGGAGGGTTGTCCCAGGAGAGGTAATAATGGCTTCTGTTATGTACAACTAGGACCATAGGACCATGTGCTCCTGTGTCGTCTTCTATATTAGTGAGAATCCCCAGCGATAAAGGGAATTGTGCTTCGCTTTGTTCTTAAATTACAGTTAGAAAAGCAGAATGCCCACCAGGTAGGTGAGAAATTGGTATTTGGTGTTCTTATGTCCACAGACTGACTTCGATTCCTTGTTCTGACAAAGACACTTTATTCCAAGCAAGACAAATTGACTTTCTGTCTCCAGAAAGCTGCAGTCCTTGGTCATTCCTGCGCTGACCCCTTTGCTAACAGTAACTAACCCTCATTCCACATCGATTTCGCATTTCACTTAAAACTCCCCTTTTTCAGAATGGCTCTTGTGGTGAAGGCTTTTCCTGGTTGTTTCTCTCACGAATACAGAAATGTGTGTAAACGGTTAATCCAAACATTTAATGATTTAGAGGCATGTATTATCGCATATGTGGTCTTCAAGCATCCCCTCAATTCTTGGAGCCTTACCATATGGTTTATCCCCAGCAGCTAAAGGAGAGAGCGTCTCTGCTTCTTCCTTCTTCCCTTCCATTTTCTCTCCGTTTTTCACAGTTAAGGCTGGAGTATTTTGGTTTGTAGTTAGTTTGTCTCGAGTGGCCCTTCCCGCTCCCAGGATGGGTAAGTAGTTTAGGTTACAAGAACTGACTTTGGAGGCAATGGGTTCCAAACATCGCGCTGCCTCTCCTGACCCCCGTCTTTCAGGATGGGAATGGGGTCGCCTTAGCGTTACTGTGAAGACTGACTCAGGGGTGGGGGCACCAGCACCGCAAGCCCACCTGACATAGTCCTGCCCTATGGCTCTGGCTTCGAGTGGCAGTTTCAAAAGTTATAGTTTCGAAAGCCCTAGATCAGAGGACCCTGTGCCCCATTTCCTCAGGGAATAAGGAATGGATCCATTAGGTGTGTGCAGGGCTTTCGGGGCCCCCCTGAATTCACAGCTCTGGATAAGAACAAGCTCTTCTTCCCGAATCCACCACCAACTGCTTATCTGACTGGGGACAAATCAATTGTGTTGACCTCCATTTTCCAAATTTGATTAATTCCTGAAGTGAATCAAATAAGTTAATTTATATGATCATACTTTGAGAATTATAGCTCTTTATATGAATGTTACACATCTACACATCAGTTCAACTGATAATTACTAATAATCTTTTTCCTCTTGGGAAACCTTGGCACAAAAATAGTTCTTTTGGAAATGAGACAATCCAAATGGGACTCTCTGGCCCTAAGGACTAGCTCGGAGGAAATCCTTTGAGTTAGGAGGGACCCTCTTCCTATAGGCAAATGTATTCTACTTCTAATGGGTGGAATTATGTGGGCATTGATAGTATAAAAAGCAATTGCAAAAGAAATCAGGTCTTTGTGACACAAAACTACTTGGGATATAAATGACTTCTTTAAAAGGGTAGCTTTAAATTTTAGCGGCGTTTCTCCGTCTTAAGTGTGGCTGCTCTGGGAGCTGGGGCAGGGGACGTGCAGCAGGGTGAGTTCCCCAAAAGCAGATATTGAGACAGAGGTTGGGACGATTTGGGCGATTTTTAAAATTTTTATTTTATGTTTTATTTATCCACTGGAGACCAAGGCCTGTGCAGAGGGTGAGGAAGAAGCGAGATGGGCAGAGAACAGTGAACTAGGTCACAGGCTAACTCGGCCTTGGCCAGCCATGTGGACGTGTGTCCCTCAGCGACACGGAGTGTCCCAGGCTGGGCCACACTGAGCCTTCACAGCCCCACCTGCCTCTGTCTCCCAGCACAGCTGCCCAGGAACAGTTGTCAGTGCAGGTCCTGAAGGAGCTGATGGCCGAGGGCACCTGCTGGCCACCCGCCCACAGCTGCACAGCAAGAACTTCTTAGAAATGGGAGTTGGGTGCCCCTTGTCTGTATCTCCTGCAGGTCATAGGCGGGGGACATGAAAGAACCTGAGAATTTGGAGAAAGGTATTCTTCTGGATAACATTAAAGAACAGAGCATCCAATAATAATAACAATTAAAAATATATAACATTTAACCTATTCTGGTGATTGCTATAATATAGTCACCAGGAAACTTACTCCGTTCAGTGGAATAATACACATTTTTGAAAGGATGGATAGATTCAGCTACCTTATTATTTTTTATGTTTTATTTGTTTTTGAGAGAGAGAGAGACAGAGACAGAGTATGAGTGGGGGAGGGTCAGGGAGAGAGGGAGACACAGAATCTGAGGCAGGCTTCATGCTGAGCTGTCAGCACAGAGCCTGACGCGGGGCTCAAACCCACGAACCCTCAGATCATGACCTGAGCCACCCAGGCGCCCTGATTCCGCTGCCTTATTAACTTAGCACTCCGGCCTTCTGCCAGGTCACAATGCCAGTCCCTGCAAAGGAAAAACCAGTGCGTAATCATTCATTTTTTTTAAACAAATACAGTGATCTTGGCTTGATATAAGAGCTATTGTAAATTTTGTTATATCTGATATACATTATCATTTAAAAATAAAAATGGCACAATGCATACTTTAATAGTTAAAATATCTCTTGAAGAAAGTTGAGGGAACACAAGTCAAAATGGAGTCTCATGTGTGAAACCCCATATTGTTCACGAGGCTAGATGAGCAATTAGCATGTCTTTCACGTAACTTGCTGCTCTAAAAATGTGCCCACGGTGCGAATAATCAACGATGTCACTGATAGTGTCAGTTCCTAAAATAAATGCAAATATTCTAGATCTCTTTATGCCTTTTAACTGTTCAAGGGCTTGATGTCCATATTAACATCCTAAGCTTTATGGAATTCATGAGCTTCCGGCATGTGGAATTGTATTTTGTGATCAGCCGCGCTTCCTTAACTTGAATGCTGTTTTTGTATCCATTTTTTCCCTAATTTAAAAAAAAATTTTTTTTTTTGAGAGAGAGACAGCATAAGCCAGGGTCAGAGAGAGAGGGAGACACAGAATCTGAAGACAGGCTCTGGGCTCTGAGCTAGCTGTCAGCACAGAACCCGATGTGGGGCTCGAACCCATGAACTGTGAGATCTTGACCTGAGTGAAAGACGCTCAACTGACTGAGCCACCCAGGTGCCCCTATATCTATTTTTAAAGGCTCTCGTATTTGCTCAGTTACATAAGCTCACTGGTGAACCTTGAATGAAATCCGCAGTAAACCTGCACTGACTAGGGTAAAGTCCTCTTCTACAGAAGAAGAACAGGCAAGTTGATGGATCCAAGCAGTTCACTTAGAGCCTGGACTTGAGCAGCAGTAGTTGAGAAGACTTTCCCATGGACTGGGTTTCTTGTCTCCTTTGCCTGTATGTCTGAGCTGTGTGGACTGAGACTATCCAAAGGTGACAGGAGGGAGCCGAGCGCAAAGGAAATTGAGATCAGACCCAGATGTGCCTTTAGGGATCATCGCTAACTGTGTAAATTAGAGCTTGTCATTACCCCTCGGCTGCATTTGTATCCAACAAGGTTGGTAACACCCACCTAACAGGACCCTCCGGGCTGTGGTGGCATCTGGTAGGAAGATCCATGAGAACAGGCATCGTAAACCATAGCGAGTTCTCATCAGCGGGTACTTCCCCCAGATTTGCCAGTCCCTCCTCGCCCCTTTGCTCCTCCAGAGTTGTGCACAGAAGGAATGAGGGAAGGTGCCGTCTCACTCTGATTCCACCCTGGGAAACATGGATGGTGGTGACCGGCTGCCCTGTGCCTGCTCCCAGCAGGGATGTTAGGACTCAAGTGCCCCATTCTCACGGGTCCCGTGTGCAGGCCTGCTGTGAGCTGTGAGCAAAGGGGGCTGGCCGAGTCCCTCCTGGGCCGAAAGTCCTTACTGAACTGTCACAGTCATCCATGGGAATTCCTGTCAGCATCCTTTCAAACCATTAAGATAACAGCTAGAGCGACTCTCTCACAGGTAACTATTATTACCAAATTTATGCAGAACAGTATTCTAGGAAAATGATAAAATGCATGGAATGTGATGAGCCCATCACACACATTGAATTTTACAGAGCTGTCAGTGTTCGGCTCTAATCTGGCTTTCTGGAATGATATTTTTGGCTTTTGCGACTCCAAGTCCATATGGAGAGAGATTTTGATTCAGGAAATTACAGAAAAAAATTAATTCCTATCTTCATTAACCTTTTTTTTTGTATGCCATACTAAATCATAGGTATGTTGGATTATCCTTTTATTTACCTCAAAAACTTGACTTAGTTGACCTAAGTTTATTTTCCCAGAACCATATGGGAAGAGCCCTTGGCTTATCCCTTGTCCGTTGTGACATCTCTTTTATGACACGCTTTTCTGCAGGGAGACTAGCAGAAGGCTTAGAATCTTCTTTCCTCCCCCAGTCTCTCACCATGTCTGATTTTCCTATTTCCCAGTTTCCACTGACATTTGTTTGTGAGCATGGACTGATGTGCCCTGGAATCACCCAGTGACACCGACCTAATCAGTCTCTGGTGAACAAAGACCGATTTCAAGAAAGCCTTGGCTCTGGACAAAGAATGCTGTGTCACAAGCCCTCTTCTCTTCTCACTGGCTTGTTTTTTCTCAGGGCAAATTCCCCAGGCTCTCTGAACTTCTTTGAAAGGTTCTGAAAATTAAATGAGATAGAGCTGGAAGAGTGCCTAGCACAGTAGCAAACACTGTAAATCTCAGCTAAGATTTGGGCTCTGAGTTACTAAATGAGACAGTACATTGTAGGTGAGTCTGTACAGGTCCTGTCTCCATATTTTGTTCTCCAGCTTACACCAACCATGGTGTTAGGAAGCAGAACTAAAGAGTATTTAATCTTTACTGTAACTGCCTGCTTCAAAATCCCAGACATCATCTATCTGATGAAACTTCTCATAAACAAGCCTTTCCCCCCTGCCCAGAGCTGAATGAGATTATTTTTCTCCTCTGAGAAAAGTCATGTTTTAGGCACAGCAGTGTTAAATTTCGTCAATACTCTATGCAACCCCAGTTTTTCCTTTTAATGGTATAGAAGGAGGCAAGAAAACGTAGCTATCATATCCTGACATAGCTGTGGGTTAGTTATTCTCAAACAGGGGTGGTTTTGCTCCCAGAGGACATTAAACAATGTCTAGAGGTATTCTGGGTTGTCGTAGCCTAGGAGTTCGTGCTCCTGGCACGAGTGTGTTAGGGACAGCGATGGTGCTAAATATCCTGCAAGGCTCAGGACAGTGCCCCCCACCCACCACCACAAAAAGTTTTCCAGCCCCAAATTTCCATAGTGTTGACTTTGGGAACGTGTGCTGTGGGTGGACAAGGATATAGAGCTGGCCCCCCTTTGACTTTGCAGGGCAGACAACTCCGATTGTCAGCCTTGCGGATTCCACACCATACTGTTTGTCTAAACTGTCCCGTGGTCTGAAGATTTAAAACCCGAGTTCCAGATTGCAGCTTGTGCACATGAACGCCTTGCCCTTCCCATCCTGCCATGGGGCTGGCTCTTTTCCATCTTGATAAATGAGGACAACTCGGCTCAGCTAGTATCAGAAAACATGCTTCGTGAGTCCCAATTAGAGTAGCGATTATGAAGTATGCCCTGCGAAGAGGAGGCCAAGGCTGGTTGTACAAGAGATAAAATCATTCTGAAAGTCATTTTCCTAACCAACAAGTCCTCAATCAGTTCTTTCTTTTACATACATTCGGGAAAACCTTCTTTTGGGTTTAAAAGCTGCCACCCTTTTATATTTATGTTACGTTAACTGGGTTTCCCTAGGGTTGGTTGGTTGTTTGCTTTTTGCCCCTCAGTAGAAGTGAATCCATGAGTTCATGAAGAATGGAAATACACAGTTCTCTAGCAAAGCAGTTAGAAAAGTCAGCTAATTTTATTCTGGAAGGAACATCCTCCATTTGCCTCAGTGGGGCTTCAGAATCACTGTAGAAATTTTCCATGCTGTGGGTAAGGAGAAAGCAAGGGGAACGGAGGGGAAGGTCAGGCAGAGAGCATCTCGCCATTGCCCGAGGTCAGTCTTCCTGTTGGTCTCGATGACGTTGGTGATGTAAAGCAGAGTTTCCGTGGCATTCACGCATCCTGGTGGACACCTGATCCTCGCCTGGCTCTCAGTGGGTTTCTGGGCTTTGGGGGAACTGGTGAGACACTTCTCAGGGCTGCAGCCCACATTTGCAGGATCCGCATGTCTCCATGTATTATGGGAGCCACGTGTGGGCTGCATGTGACCATCTGAGATTCCCATCAGCTAAGCCCCATATTCTGCAGAGCCAGACCAGGCTGTGAAAAATCTTTTCCTGTTCAGACGTCTCGTGGGGAGTGTGCGCTGAGTGTGTTCACAGGCATCCCCTCCTTTACAGCTCAGAATCGCCCCATAGCCATACTGTTCCCAGGCCTCATGTAAGTCACCTGCGGCTTGGAAACATTTCCAGTGTCACCTAGCTGATAAGTGACAATAGGATCTCAATCCCAGGCCGTATACTAAAGTGTATATTCCTAAGTACACTCCATATTGCCTCGTTATGACTGAAAATATCTGGGGAAGACCTTCTCCAGGGATCAAAGATCTGGGTGCATGATGCTCAGGCACCACCTGTCCCAATACTGTGATACCTATTCTTCCGCATGCTCTCAGAACCCACTGCCCTGTGCAATACAAATACTCCACGTGTGTGGGATTTTACAGCAATAACATCAACCGGGCCTGCGCTCCTGGGACTCGTGTGTTGTTTTGTACTACCTGTTCTGTCTCGGCACTCTCCGTATCAGAACCGACAGGGCTGATGCTCAGGGCGGGGGCAGAGACATGTCTGAGAGGTGACCATGTGATGCACAGCTGCTGCCCTGACAGCGAGCATGCCTTCTGGGTAGCCCGGCTCCTTGTATCGATTCTTCTGTGAATTACTTGCATTGACCTCCCTCATCCCAAGTTTTCTGTTGAATGATTGTCCTCCTATTTTTTTTTAAAATAAGCTCAGAGGATTTCTTTATATGTCAAGAATGCTAGCTCTTTGGTATATATATACATACCATATAAAGAAACATATATATACCATTCCTATATATAGGGTGTGTGTGTGTATGTGTGTGTATATATACCATTTCTATATATGGTATATATGGTGTGTGTATATATATATATATACACATACACATACACACACACACACACACACAAACAAACATGCACCATTTCTGTATATGGTGTGTGTGTGTGTGTATGTAACACCATTTCTATATATGATATATGTATATGGTGTATATGTGTGTATATATATCATCTATATATGACAAATGTACACATTTCCCCATTTTAGTTTCTCTTTTGCTCTGTTTTTAGTGTCTTTCTAACACTCAACTAGGTGATTTTGATTTTTCAGCCCTCTTACAAGCTTATTTGGCTTAATTCGATTTACCTTTGTTGTAGTCACATAGTTTTAAAATTCCATTTTTTAAAACATTTTATTCTTTGGCCTTTCTATGTGGCTGTAGCGAAGAATGCGGAAATATCTACCTTTTTAGCATTATTTTATTATCCCCACCCCATTTATCAACTAATTTGAAATGTGATAGATTCATGACCTGAAATCGCACGACTAACGTGGGTCTCCTGGACCTCTGTCGGAGGGTGTGTCCACTGCTGGCCATCAGTCACTTGAGATAAGGGCATTGCTTAATTCCTGTAATTTTAAGTAAAATTTAAAATAATGTTGGAAAAAATCTCTTTGCATTGGCCATCTTTTTTGGAAAACTTTTTGGCTATTCTATGACTCGTCATTCAGAACAAATTAAATGAATTTTTCATGTTCTGAAGAAGGTCCACAGAACAGGGGGAGCTGCCCGAATTCAGCCCCGCTCACTTCCTGACTGCTCAGGGGACCAGTAACTTCCTAGGCATGAATAGAACTCCACTCTCCACATGGCATCCGTTTTAACCTACAAGGATCAACCGTCAAACCTTCTCATCAGTTGGGAGACATTGTTTTAATGTTTTGAAAAAGCCTTGAGTTACAGATTTCTGTGTCTAAGAGGGGCTGTCATTTGTATTTCTCCCTGTAGACAGGAACACGACTAAGCTGAACGCTAGAGGAATATTCCCCTCCCTCCCTTTCTTTCTTTTTTAAGGTTGTGGCTTCTCTAGTCCACATCACAAATTTGCAGCTCTAGTTTGACCTTGAGGCCCCTCCAAGCAGAATGACAGTGTCTTTTGGACACCCCCCTTGGGCAACCTGCTGATTCTTTCAAAGACTAATTTCCTGAATCTCTGGCTAAAGAGAGAAGGTTAATAGTTTAGGGAGTTTGTTTACAGGCCATTAGAAACAATTAGCACATTGCAGAGATTAAAAGCACTTCTCCAGAATGTTGGATGGCCTAGAAAGGAGACAGGACTTTTAGAAACATCTATTTTTAGCACCTAATTAAGACAAACTCTCTGAGAATCCCTATCCTCTCTTGCCATACCATTTCATATTTTAATTATCAAGAAATTCTTAATTTCCTTCCAGCCAAGTCCTGCCTATAATAACTTCAAGTAATAGTAACTTGAATCCCTCTTCATGGATTCTTAGGAACAAATTTTTAAGAAATCACCCCTTAACCTTCTTTTTGGCTGATTATTTTCAACCCCTGCCCCCCATGCCTTTCTTCTTTGACAATTTTTTCTTAATATTCTAATTTCTTAACAATTTTACTTTTCCTCTTTGTTCCAAATAGGCGGTTCTTCTTGATGCCCCCGGAACACCCCAGCCTTTCATGTTTGTGTTTTAACACCTGAGCCCACTGCTCTTCCTTCTGAAACTGGGGCTGGGGGCAGAGCCCCTCACCCAGTTCTCGTAATGTTTGAGGACCTAGTATAGTTTTTTTCACAGGTTATCTGAAGTTCCTGAACCTCCTTTATTCGGTATTGAAATCCCACTCCGTTTTGTGTCAGCATGGAAACGCTCCCTCAACAACTCATGCCCTCTCGCACGTGTCTCCTCCACACACTTCCTGACCTCACGGTCCAGTGACAGTTTGTCCAGCTGAATTTTGCAGTGTGCTCTACTACCTTTTGATCTGTCACCATTTTTTCTTCTCTTAACTGCTGTAAAGATAGAATCCATTTAATATCCAATATGCAGTTGGGTCCATTAGTCTTCTCCGTGTTAGGTTCTGCAATTCCACATGGATATTGATCAACCACTAACCAGTAATGTTTAATGAAAGAAAAAGGTAGTTATATTTCTCAAACATCTAATCGGAGCCCACTTCTGCTGGTGCCCTCTTACCTAACTCACTGTCTTCGTTCCCGAGCTCTGGTCTTCCTCTGGTTCTTAGAGCAGAGTGTCCGCCCTCTTGCCACAGGAACTTGGCACATGATGCTTCCTTCACCTCTAAACTTCTCCTAACTCCCACCCCTTACACACACACATACACACACACACACGACTTAGCCTAATGAAGGGACACTTTAAGAAAGATCTTGGCCATCAGGAAATCCTGGCACCAACATCTTGACACCCGCTGACTGCCAGGCTGGTTGGGCCGATCTGGCTAACCAGGGGTGTGTTGTCCTCTGGTCTCCTCAGTGCCCCAAGCTGCTCTCCAAAGCCATGACCCTGACAGGACAGAGAAGGCGAGCTGTCTGGTAGGGTCAGCAGTAGATTACCACGCAAAGGGGTTGGTCGGTCATTCCTGGAGTGGGGTACCATATGCCGTGTCACAGAGACTGGTCTGCATTGGCTCGGACAGGAAGTGAAGTAAGGTGGACTCTGACCCCAGCAAAGGAGAAGGGGACAATATAAGAAAAGAATCTCGGGAACCTCTTGCAAAGGGCCTTGTAAGTCCTCCCGAGGAGTTATTGCTGATGTCACTTGGTCATCGGGGAGTCCCGAGAGTTTTAAGTCAAGAGAACATAATGGCCAGTTTTGGTTTTGGGGTTGTTTTGCTTTGATTTTGGTTTTTTGTTTTATTTTTATTTTTATGTTTTTATGGTTTATTGTCAAGTTGGTTTCCATGTAACACCCAGTGCTCTTTCCCGCAAGTACCCTCCTCTGTGTCCGTCACCTCCCCTTCTCCTTTCCCCCTCCCTCTTCAGCCCTCAGTTTCAGTATTCAAGATTTTCATTTTGTTTTCAGAGAGAGAGTGTGCAAATGGGGAGAGGGGCAGAGGGAACGAGAGAGAATCTGAAGCAGGCTCTGTGCTAAGCAGAGTCCGACGTGGGACTCAATCCCACAATCCTTGGATCATGACCTGAGCTGAAATCAAGAGTCAGATGTTCAACGGACTGAGTCACCCAAGCGCCCCAAAATTTCATTTTTAAGAAAAGAATTCTGGTGGCTGTGGGAAGGAGCAGGATTCCTCGAGACTATTGTGCAGATTATTATTAACAGGAAGGTTTCAGCAAGATATCTAGCCCAAGTTGTGTTCATCAAGCTGGCTAGAATGAGAAGGTTCCATCAGATCTCCTCCTGCTGTGTAGACAGCTCCTCTCTGCCTCCTTCCTCCTGCCTCCTGGTAACATAAAAACGGGAGAATTGGAGGAATTGGAGAACTGCACTTTGGGTGGAATTCTGGAGCAAGTTCACAAAGACCTGTATGTGACTTCTTATACCATAAACATAAGAACATATACAGAGAACTGCAGGCTTTAGTATGTACAGACTAACTGCCAGGAAGGTCTACGCCGAAATGCCAGCCTCACACGGACATGTACTTGTTGGCTTGCATCCGTGTCTCTCATGTCCTCCACTTCACAGCCCTTCATCTCTGTGTTCCAGACACAACCTTATTCCCATTTCCAAGCATGCTCCTAACCTTTCTGCACCACAGGGCCTTTGCATATCTCATTTCACATCTCACATCCAGCTCCTCAGGCTGCTGCTTCATGTCCCTTCCTCAGAGAAGAGCTCCCAGTCCTGATGCCTGCAGCCTGCCAGCCATGCCTCACCTTCTTCCTTACCCTTCATCTTGGGGAGGATGCAGTGCGGTCTTCTCCTTTTATTTATGACCTCACACAGTCCGCTGCTCTCATTGGTTTGAACTGTGTCTGTTAGGTTTACACGTGTGTCCCCGGAACATAACCAGCACAAATGGTAGGAAGCAGGAATTTAGGGGCGCCTGGGTGGCTCGGTCGATTAAATATCCAACTTCAGCTCAGGCCATGATCTCATGGTTTGTGGGTTCAAGCCTCACATCGGCTCTGTGCTGACAGCTCAGAGCCTAGAGGCTGCTTTAGATTCTGCGTCTCCCTTTCTTCTCTGCCCCTCCCCTGTTCATGCTGTCTCTCTCAAAAATAAATAAAACATTAAAAAAAATTTTTAAAAAGGAAGCAGGAATTTAATAAGTATCTGCTGAATGAATAGAAGACTCCAGCATGAGGCTCTATAATATTTAGTGAGAGCTGTGATAGAAATTACATCCTGAAATGCACAGTAAGGAAACAGAAAACAGGCATTTTTTAGCCCAAAATATGCATTAAGAGGCCATCATAGGAAAACGTGCCTCTGGTGTGGTTTCAAACTCCAAGGGGAAGGTGCATTTAGGTATTATTTAGTAAGTGAGGCTAAATCAAGTATTTGTAAATCAAAGTACATGTTAAATGTACTAAGGCAGCTCATTTAAAATGAAATTCTATATTAAATCTTCTTTTGGTATGAAACATATTCTTCTGAAACTGCGTCACTGGGCTTTGCCTCTCTGTTTCTCTCTGTCTCTCTCTCTCTCTCTCTCTCTCTCTCTCTCTCTCTCTCTCACACACACACACACACACACACACACACGCACACACACAATGAACTTTCTTTAAATCAGTAACAGTGGCCTGTTTAACAAATGAATTCAAGACCTGGTTCTGTGACAGGCATGTTAGTATTAGAACATTTTATCAGTGTCGTGTGCATTTGGCATTTCCCATGACAGGGTCAAGGAGATGAGCCTGGCCGAGGCCCCAGGAGCCTCCGAGTAAGCCTCCAGAGCTCCTTCAGGGCCGGGCAGGTACGAAGGAGGGGTGGGTGCCCAGGGCACTGCCGCGCACCCGGATCGCAAGGCACCTGCGTCAGGTGACCATGCGCACAGTCTAATTTTGCACCATTTGTGAACAGCAGAGCCCCGGCATAGGGTAAGAACGGCCATTCCTAGGGAAGGCCTCAGGTATCCGCAAGTGTGATTTGTCATTGGGACAAGCCCCCGAATAAATACCACAGTGTTGAACTCCTGACCTTTCATTTTTTTAAAATATTTTTTGAAAAATTTTAATAGTTATTTATTTATGTATTTACTTATTTTGAGAGATGGAGACTGCTAGAGCAGGGGAGGGGCAGAGAGAGAGGGAGACACAGAATCCAAAGACAGGCCCCAGGCTCTGAGCTGTCCGCACAGAGCCTGACATGGGGCTCGAATCCACAAATCGTCAGATCAAGACCTGAGCTGAAGTTGGACGCTTAATAGGCGCCCCGTTTTTTTTTAAGTAAATGAAATAAAATTGTACTCTTCCCTTCTTTAAGCTCATACCAAAACATAATCATTTAAAAAATTATCCAAATCTTTCTACACTTCTTTTATCCCTGATTATATTTAAAAATCTGTAAATATATATAAACATACACACAATTTATATATATTTCACATATAAGCAGAAGTATAAACGTTTGTACACATATATACGTAGATGAGCCCGCACACACTCAAATCTATACATGTGCACCTGTGTACATATTTATCAGTGAGCGGACACATACACATGATATTTTAAATGAATGACATGCACAGTATTTTCAACAATTTGGATTATTTTCCTTTTTTTGCAACACATTTTTTTATGTTTAATAGTATGTTATCAGCCTTGTAAGCAAGGACCTATACACAGGAAGCTGTAGACATATCTCCTTTATTATGGCTGTAGAGAATTGTATTGCACTATAGTTTATTTAACTTGGCTCTGTTTGTAGACACTGAGGTTCCTTTCTTGTTCTCTTCTCCAATTTAACAATAGTGTACATACATTTTTACTAGCCTTGCTAGTATTTCTGAAGTATTTCTAGGAGTAGATTTTCTAAGTCATAAAAATAACCAAGTCCTAAGATCACACTGTACAGATTACTATGTGTTTTGCTGACTCTCAGAAGTCACTATTTGAATGTTTCATTCGTGACACCAGCAATGCTCTGGAAATATACAGTTGAGAATTCTACAGGGGCTCCTGAATGGCTCAGTCAGTTAAGCATCCAACTTTGGCTCAGGTTATGATCTCACGGTTGGTGGGTTCGAGCCCCGCGTCAGGCTCTCTGCTGAATGCTTGCTCAGAGCCTGGAGCCTGCTTCAGATTCTGTGTCTCCGTCTCTTTCTGACCCTCCCCGCTCATGCTCTGGCTCACTCTATCTCTCAAAAAGTAAATAAATGTATTAAAAAAGTTTTATAAAAAAATAAAATTCTATAGGTTCAAAGCAGATTTAGGTCTGTCTCTTAAAATACATGCATACATACATGCGTGTGTGTGTGTGTGTGTGTGTGTACATGCACACACTATTATCATCTACATTCCTCTTAAAGTTTCTGAACCGAGATATAATTTTGCCTAATAACTGCTCTAGGTAAATAAGTGAGAAACACCTCAAAAGCATACTAACAAGAAGCTTCGTTATTTCCAGCTATTTTAGGCAGTACGGGCATGTTATATTCCCGGCTACTGCCCTTTATTGAAATACTGAGAAAATCCTGAAGGCTCTGAGGTAGACAAAACTCCTACTTGTATCTGAAGGAAGAAAATGATAATTTCTACTCATTTGGTTAACAAATATTTATTGAGAACTGACTAAGTAAATCCCAAGTACTGTGAAGGATAAGAATAATATAAAAGCCAGGTTTTTACCTAAGGAATTTCTCATTACCCCAAGGAATTTACGGAAATTTATATAGAAATCTAAAAACTATTTCTAGGTACTTGGCCAGATGGTGGAACATACAAAAATGGTAAGAAAAGGCTCATTCACTCAGGGAGCTTAAAATCTGCACGGCACACATGTTGTGAGTGCGAGCATACTTCTTTGGTTCTACAAACAAGGGACACTCTCATTTCCGGCGGAGGGTGGACATGTGGTTGGATCTGACCCTTGAGGTCCGGGCAGGACTGTGACGGGCGGAGGTGGAGAGAACCTCGTCCTTTTACATGTTGGAAAGTCTGAGCAGAGATGTGGACCCAGGAAATCTTTGTAGCCTGGCGTGTAATCTGACTCGGTTGGAACTTACTGGTTTATATGGCAGACAAACTGAGGAGGAAAGGATACGTGAATTCAAGTGACAGAAAGCTCCGGATGCAGTAGAAGGAGCTTATTTGGTGCCTAATGGGAGCCGCTGAAAGTCTGGGAGCAGGGAGAGTGATCTTTTCTCAGCTGGGCTGGGGAAGATCAGTGGGCCTGGTGGCATCGCAGAGAACCGGGAGGTTGGAGGGAAGAAACCAGATGGAGCAATGATCATACTAATTCAAAGAGAACATTCTGGTACATCATTAATTAGAATCCGGGCAGCTTTTTTATAGGTTATACTTGGCTTAAACTGAAACAGTAATTCTCTTAGCCATAAAGGCTGTGTCATAATTTACTAATGAATGAGACATGAAGTTCAAGCTGGCAAAGAACGGGAGTGTGGACACAGAAGTACTATGAACTGGGAGCAGTGCCGTTACTTGCACTTGTGAGTCCCCTGAACCTGGGTAACAGCCCCAGGAACTACGCATGAACGCACCTCGGCGTGATGTTTGTACACAAAAAGGAATTTCAATCACTGAACTGTCTGTAGGGACCCTGGCGGGAAATGCACTCCGCGTGCCTTGAAGACGTGAAGAACTCCCCAGGAAGAAATTAAGAAAGCAAGCTAGGAGCTAAATCTCCTAAGCAGAGCCAGGATCGAGAGAGAATAGCAGGGGACCACAGTCATTACTGCCTGGGAAGAGCTGATGGGAACTTTTTGTTTTAAGTTTATTTATTTCGAGACCGAGGGCAAGTGGGAGAGGGGCAGAGAGAGAGGGAGAGGGAAAGAGAATCCCAAGTAGACTCCAGAGTCCACACTGCCAGCCAGAGCCCAGTGCCGGGCTCGAACCCACAAATCGTGAGATCATGACCTAAGTTGAAATCCAGAGTCTGACACCTAACCAACTGGGCCACCCCGGCGCCCACGAGGTCTTCCTGAATTCTGTTACTTGCCACTGTTGCCAGCAGTGGTGCATGTGACGATGGTGAAGTATACGTCTTCCGTCTCTGCTTTAACGGGAGCCCAGGCCTGCCTCTCTTTACGGTTTTGCGGTGGATAAAGTAGAAGGTGGGAGGGCTCGTGGGAGCTGCGGAGCAGCGGTGCAGGAATCCGTTGTCTGTTTTTAGGAATTTCCTAAGCCTGTTGTTAAGGACAATTACCTTAAAGGTTATATCTTACACTTATAATTTAGTAAATTATATTTTTAAATGGTAGCAAACACTCTCATTACTTAGTGATCATCTCATGAGATTTTGCTGTTACTTGCATCTGTGTTTTTGAGGTCACTTTCACCTCTAACATCCAGGTGGTAGAAATACTATAGAACAGGCTCCTTACCGAGAGACTCTGCCCACTGCTGGTTTCATGGCTTCAGGCTGGCAGCTCGAAACTGGCCATGCAGAAGAATTGATATCAGAGAAGTCGGGAAATGCTACATGCGAGACCTTGCCCTCACCGCCCACCCCCCGCCCACCCCCAAGAGAACCTGCTGGTAAATGTGATTGTGGCTTCAGTGACTGTGAGAACCTGGGACAGTTGTCTCTCAGCCTCAGTTTCTCCATTTCTGACCTTAATAGGTTGAAGCAGTTTTCTCCAATGCTGGACTTTGTCTTTGAACCTGATTCTCATACCTCTCTCTAGGGACCCCAGTTCCTTTAGGATTCTGAGAGTCTGATTCTAAGAGCTGGAACGTTTTTAGGTGAATGAGAATTTGTATTTCATGGACATCTGACATCCTTGCTTACTCAGGTCATGTGACCGACATGCTAGATGATTATGTCGGAGGGCTTTGATGCCAATGCATTTTTTTCTCACTTTACTAAAAGAAACCAAACAATTATCTGTATGTAAGTCACGAGATACTCATTACTTCTGATTCTTATTTTGAAAAACATATTCTGTTTGGGCCTCTAATAACTGAGGCTTCCTCCCCCATTTCAGTTTTCCATTCAATTTTTTTTGATGTTTATTTATTTTGAAAGAGAGAGAGTGGGGACGGGGCAAAGAGAGGGAGAGAATCCCAAGAAGGCTCTGCACTGTGAGCACGGAGCCCACCGCGGTGCTCGAACCCACGAATTGTAAGATCATAACTTGAATCGAAATCAAGAGTTGGACGCTTACTGACTGAGCCACCCACGTGCCCCGTCATTCAGTATCTTTAAAAAAATTTATTTATATTCATGAGACATTAAAGTCAGTCTTGATATTTTCCACTGTTATTATTCTCAACTCTGAATGGATCACACCAACAATACAAATTTAATCATCTTCACATATAACTTGAGGATAAAAGGTCAAATAAGAAACATGTTTCTGTTTCCTACAGAAAAAAAATGTAAATAGCTACTTTTCCTTTGAAGTTCTTAAATACAGCATGTATTCCGTGTTCTCTAGAGCATTAAATAGGTCCTTGTGATCCAGCAAAAATTAACTCTTCAAAATCTCTGCCTGGGTGAGAAATTCCCTTCTAACAGAAGCTTCTCAGCTCTGATAAAATTGATGAAATTAGTCCATTGGCCCTTTGTTCTTTGCTTTACAAGGAGTGTGTTCATAAGGCAAATATTTTGGACAGACTCCTGTCTCCTTTTCTTCAAAGAACTCGATGATAGCCTCCTTACCAGACACCGTTCTTGGCCCCAAGCAGGAGAGAGATTCAGTCTCCACCCTTGAAAGTTTCACCATGGATGGTAAATGACAGTAGAAGGGGCAAGCATTCAGCAGAGGTAGACGGAAGGCACAGAGGAGTCAGGAACTTGACTCTGATGAGTCTGCACTGGACCCAAGGAAGGGGCAGAACAGAAAGGAGACTGTAATTGAGCAATGAGGAAACAGCAGGTACTGTGTTAGTCTGTCAGCATCTAGAATGCGCCTGGCGTGGCAGGGAAGTGGGTGTGACCAAGGCCTGAGAGGAGGCCTGGGGTTATCTGGTGAAACCTTCCCAACTGTCACCAAGTTATCAGATCCCATAAGCCTCCAGGTACAGGGTATAGGGACAATACCTTGAAATTCTATAACAATACAGATTATGGATAATACAGAACATGGTGGAGAAAGTGGGATAACTTGCAATAATGACTTCCATTTTCCTTGCAGTCTGAGAAATCTGTTCTGTCTTACTGGAAATCTGTTACTTACTGGAAAACTCTTTAGAAGTATAAAATGGTTGTTTTTGAAATAGCAGGCAATGGTTATATTCTCCAAAATACATTATATATCACTTTTCATATCTAAAAGATACTCATTTGTGCATTTGCAGAAAATGAAGTAGATAAAAATAAAATAAATGCCAAACAGTGTCATCGTCCCCTGTACTAGCACAGATCTTGGCATAAAGTGTATCAATGATGCTTGATAATGACATCAAATAGTTCTATAGTTTGCTCATTTACTTTATTTTAACTTGATCAACTCGTTTTCTACACACTGCCACCTTCATGAAACAGGCAAGATGCTGGCAGAATTGTAATACGTCTGTACTTGTCTGATGGACAGTGAATTTAATGGAAAATCTTCAAGTTCACTGTTGAGGTTAATAAGCCTAAAATATCTTAAAACTAAATTAAAATACTTTTTTTGCCATAAGAAGACAATAAAGAACAAAGTTTGATGGCATTTTAGCTGATTCTAGAAGTAAGTAGCAGTTCTATGGCAAAAAAAAAAAAAGTGTCATTTACAACACAGACAGGGATAAAGGTTTGTCTTCCCTGAATGTGTCCTAGAAAGAACACAGCCTTCCCTAATTGCCGGAGTCCAGCTCCAGCAGGTCCAGGGTCCCCCGAAGGATGGACGGTGTCGGCGAGAGAAAGAGATGAGAGAGCCACACGTTTCTGTCTTGGTCACCAGGCAGACATCTCTGTTCAGTCTGCTTTGGTGTCTTTTTTTATTGGTGAAGCAATTACATGACATCAGAAAATAGAAATTGTTTACAGTTCTAACTCTTAGTGATAAGGTGCTTCAGTCATCGAAGGTGTACAGAGACAAGTTTTACAGAAGTATTTCTGTAGAATCATTCCAATTTATTCTTGGCATCAGTCCCCAAAGTGAAGAAAGTAACAAACCCATCTATTTTGTACGGGTTGGGTTTTGGCCAATAATTATGACTTCGTTTTTAATTAACATGTTATAACCAAATCATGTAATGCACTTACAGTAAGGTTAAGTAAATTTTACAATCAAGAGAATAACAAGATGGTTTTAGTAAAAAACCAGGATAATATACATATTATTTAAGTTAGTAATGCTAAAACTAAAACATAGGTTAAATTGTATATAGATAGGCTGGGAGTTATTTTATCTAGCTCATTAGCCACAAGAGAAAGAATGTTTGTTAACAAGTTGCTAGAGAAAGCCCTTTCCTTGATGTAAGCATAATGGAGGCCCTGTGTGCGTTGACCTTGCACCCAGGTTTCTAATTTTTTATCCATTCTCTTAGCTGAAGTCAGTACAAAGGAGGGTATCTGTGACTCCATTAGCGAAAATATATGCAGCAACTGATGTCTGGTCCTTGTCTGTTTCTTACCTGTAAGTCAGGCTCTATTTCTCTGGGCCGGACTTCATTGTAACTCTTGTGTTCTCAGCCCTCCTCATGTCTTGGATCTATAAGGCTCATTAGAAGAGCCTTTTGGCAAACATCTGCAGCAACTTGATCTAAAATCCCTTATGCAGGGGCAGGAAAATGCTTTTTCTTACGAGGTAACTGTGTGGGGAATATCGGCCTGACTTGGAACATTGTGAGGCCTAATCAATAGCAACAGGCTTAATTTCACACGAGCAGTAGTAGCAGAAGGAGATACCAGTTCCGCTTCTCATGGCAGGAGCCGTGCAACATCTGCCATTTCCTTACAGTGACCGTGTCATCCAGCAAGGCCGCTGGGCTCCCGGCACCTTAATCATCACCACTGCAAATGTCTAATTTAAATTTTCGCCTCAAAATACCTCCTGTTGGTTACCCCAGCTAGTTTTGCCCTCCTGATAAGGGGTTGCGTGCTGTATTATTTAATTATAGATAATCGATAGAAATTTCCTGTCCTTAGAGTGTGGTTTCCATCTCAGTGTTGCCAAATAAATGATATCAACCATCTTCCTCATTTACTTTGTTTCACAAAGATTTTCCTATTACTTGATCAAATCTCTAGAGCTTTTTTATTTTGAATAAATACAATGAGGGCAATTTGCAATTCCAGGGTCTTGCACTATATTTGAATTAGAACAAAGGAAAGTGTGGAAGAAAAATAGCCTTGCTGAATGGAGTAATATTAAATGCCTTTAGCTCCAATAAGTTTGGAGAACAGCCATAAAATACTTTTACCTTTCCCCGGAGGTTCTTACTGTTGCTTTGTTGAAGACATTCTGTAATTGTAAGGACTACAAATGTGATCCAGTAAATTTGGTGGCTCAGAGGCCATATTTTGTATCGTCTATAATTTATAGGGATGTATCTTGGTTTCCTCGTCTGCTCGAACTGACATGACGCTCTGTTATGCTTTAATAAAGGCATTTTAATAAACCACATTCTTTAATTAAAAACTTGAGCCAAAATTAAAATGCATCATTAATAATGCATTTCTGTCTTGTCTTAAAATGGTATGTTAATCTGGTTTTGCATACCCTTTCTGCCAAATCCCATCGTTTGATTACGATCTCTATCAACATTTATGACCAGATAGTGACATTTTCCAGTTCTGTCGTAGGTGGCCAAACAAGGTAGCCTGGATGAATTCCTTGGCCTATTCAGAGAGAGTCTAATGTGTTTGAGGGAACAAGAACACCAAAGTCAGCTTTGTTATAGAGGAGTTAGCCTTGCGGTATCTGGGCATTTGTGGGTCCTGCATTTTTAGTGCACAGATGACAAGGGAAGGAATTTCCCTTTTTGTTACACGTAGCGCAGATATTCTGATTTTCATTTTTAAAAAAAATTTTTTAACGTTTATTTAATTTTGAGAGAGAGACAGACTATGAGTAACAGAGGAGCAGAGACAGAGAGGGAGACACAGAATCTGAAACAGGCTCCAGGCTCTGACCTGTCAGTAGAGAACCCAACCCGGGGCTCGAACTCAGAACGATGAGATAATGACCTGAGCCGAAGTTGGACGCTTAAACGACAGAGTCACCCAGGTGGCCCAAGACAGTCTGATTTTAGAATAGTGACTTTCTGGCTCTTCTTCTTGGGGGTCTGGGATGACCATTATGTTCATGAATTAATTGAATTGCATTATGCTTTTATAAATTCTGAAATAGACTGGCACAAAGCATAAAACCATAAACTTCTTGAGCATCTAAGAAGTAAAAAAAAAAAAAAAATGTCAGATTCTGTAAACTACTGATGTTTCAAATAACTCTCTCTTGGGTGTAGGGTTTTTAGCTGACAGTGCCAAGACAAATTTCAGATGTGTCATTGGGCTGAGTCAAGATTTCTAGAATTCTTTCAAATGAAATCAGACTCCTAATCCAAGATTCTACAACACAAGATTTAATTACTTAGGAATGAATGAATTGATGACAATTTCATTTTCATTATTTGTTTGCAATACTGTTGATGTTGTTGTAATATTTAATTTTCTGAATATCTCACAAAGCCCTTTGTCATTCTTAAACTTTCTGTTCTTTTTTTTTTAATGTTTATTTTTTTGAAAGAGAGAGACACACACAGAGCATGAGTGGGGGGGGGGGGGGGGGGAAGAGGCTCAGAGAGAAAAGGAAACACAGAATCTGAAGCAGGCTCCAGGCTCTGAGCTGTCAGCATAGAGCCTGAAGTGGGGCTCAAACTCTCGAACCATGAGATCATAACCTGAGCTGAAGTCGGACGCTTAGCCAACTGAGCCACCCAAGTACCCCTTAAACTTTCTGTACTATATGAACATCTAGTAGACACTCTTTTTCTATACCAAAATCAAACTTTTCCACAATAATATCTGAATTTTACTGCCACTTACTCTTACTAAGCTTCCTTTCTTTTCATGGCAATATAGTAGTTTGCAGAAATTGTATAAAATGTTTTTTCTCCTTTTCACCAGAATGTAATTAGACAGATGAAGTGTACAACTATGGACCATCTGAAATATCATATTTGAAAATGATTCTTATTTAATCAAGACTGACAAATATGCTTTTAGAGAACAATTGTTGACTCTGTGGGACCACCTCGCTCTCCCAAGGAGAGCGTCCTGTCGCCTAGATTGTAGCGGCCTCACAGACAGATGCTATGAACCTTAGCAGATTTTCAGGACTTCAGGAGAAGAATTCATCCAAAGTTCTATGTTACGAAGCTGTTATGTGGTGGGGAGTGTCTTGAGCTTAGTTTTATCATCAAAGAATAGCAAATAATAGAGATCTAAAAAAATCCAGTCTGAAACACCTCAGGAAAGCTACCAAACAGTTAATGTGATGGTTTTAGTAGTTACCTACCTACATTGTATGACCCTAGATTTGAGACGCAAAGCCAAGGAAACCTAAACAGTAAGTTTACGTTCCTGCTCCACCTGTATAAATAATCAGGCCAAACCTAAAGCCTCACACCAGTCTTTTTTGTGATCATTATTAATATTTGTGATTATTATCATAAGCTGGGAGAGACAGGAAAAATTATGAACACCTTTGAAATAGCAAGATACACACACACACACACACACACACACCCATACATATAGAAGTCACTCACTGGGAGTTTTATGGAAGCTAGATCCATCTAGCACGCTGACTATGTTTTCTGGTTCTGCGGTGGTCTACACAATTCACTGTATTTGAACTATTTATACCTTTTAATGTTTATTTTTGAGAGAGAAAGTTTAAGTGGGGGAGGGGCAGAGAGAGAGGGCGACCAAGAATCCGAAGCAGGCTCTTCACTGTCCGTGCAAAACTGGACGTGGGTCCTAAACCGTGAGATCATGACCGGACCCAAAGTTGGATACTCAACTGACTGAGCCGCCCAGGCGCCCCCTGACCTATTTTAAAAACCTGAAAATTAGTGTGAACTATTTGTTTAATATAAAGATATGCACATGGGTTTTTTCCCTTCCTCCCTACAAAATAAGCCAGTATTGCATCTGTTAGTTTGTGCAAGGCTGACCACAGTCTCTCAGGGCAATGCCTACAGCCCAGGTTACAGATACACTAGACAGTCTCTGCACATTTCCACATCCCTCCTGCCTCTGAACTGGTGTTTAGCATTTTGCTCTTCCCTTAAAGATGAATAAGGTAAATAAGGTCTTTGACACATGTTTATTTTCTATTTGTATGAGAAGCATGGCTTTCTCCTTTTAAAAATGTTACACTTTTAATAATTTAAAGAAGTCAACAGCACTAGGGGATTGTTCTGATTTTGGAAAGACAAAATGGAAATATCAAGCTATTTCCATCTAGGATTGTTTGGAAACTGGATAGAAAAGATAAATGGGCAGTTTTAAAGATAATTTGGGGACAAATGGGAAATTTTAACATGAATTACGTTTTAGGTAAAATTATTTAAATAACTTCATTTTACTGAGGGGTGAAAATATCCAAATGGTGGAAGCAGCCCAAGGGTCCATCAGTTGGTGACTGGATAAAGAAGATGTGGTATATATACAATGGAATATAATTTAGCCATAAAAAAACAATAAAATCTTGCCATTTGCAACAACATAGATGGCGCTAGAGTATAATGCTGAGAGAAAGAAGTCCGTCACTAAAAGACAAATACCCTGTGATTTCACTCAGATATGAAATTTAAGAAACAAAACAAATGAACAGAGGGAAATGAGAGAGAGAGAGAAGCCAAGAAACAGACTCTCAACTATAGAGAACAAGGTGACGTTTACTTGAGGGAGGTGGGCGGGCGGGGGTGGGGGGACGGTTGGGGGGAGTAGCCCAAATAGCCATGGGGATTAAGGTGGGCACTGCTGTGATGAGCACCGGGTGCTGTATGAAAGCGCTGAATCACTATACTGTACACCTGAAACTAATCTAACACTATATGAACTAACGAATTAAAATCTTTAAAAATTGAGGTGAAAATGGTTTTCTGGTGCAGAATAATGGAGTTATTGTTAGGCCAGCCATGCCGAAGTGTTGAGTCACAGATAACAGTATCTACAAATTGCTTTCAAAAGATATACGTGGAACAAAGTGTGTCCGTGTGTGAGCGCAGGGAGGGAGAAAGAAGGAGACAAATCCAGTAAAACACAGTGCTGATAGTCGACAGAGCGAAGTAGAGGGCGTTAAGTTTTGCCTCACAGTTACTTTGCAGTATTCTTTCACTCATTTGAAAATTTCTGAGTAGCCAACAATACTCTATTAAATAATTTAATATTATTCCAAGGTTGCAAGTTAGCTAAAGATCTTGGATATTATCTTTAAGCTGATATTCTACAAAGTGGAATTACAATTGATACAAAAAGTATATCAAAATAATTATTTATTGAATACAACATTTTTCATAATCTTAAACATTGTTTAGGAGTAATGTTAGCCTATTTGAATAGGACGACATATAGATTAGGAAATACAAACCCACATGAAGTAAAATATATGCCTACTTTGTAATTAATAGTGATGAATTAGGAAAAAGACATCTGAATTTTTTTAAGAGAGAGCAAATGTGTAGGAGAGAGAGAAGAGAGGCAGGGGGAGGGCAGTAAGCAGGGAGAGAGAGAGAGGGAGAGTGAGGGGAGAGAATGAATCTTAAGCAGGCTCCATGCTCAGTGCGGAGCCCAAAACAGGGCTTGATCCCACGACCCTGGGATCATGACCTGAGCCAAAATCAAGAGTCAGACCCTCAACTGACTAAGCCACCTAGGCAACCCAAGACATCTGAATTTTTCAAGACCTTGTTTTAGAGCCATATGGGTACGTAGCTAAATTGAACTGAAGTTAGAAAGATTTCCCAAAGATGCCCTGTACCCACACACAGCCTCCCCATTATCCACATCCCCCACCAGAGTGGTACATTTGTTAGAACCAATGAACTGATATTGACATATCATAATATCCCAAAGTCATAGTTTATATTAGGATTTACTCTTGGTGTATATGCCCCATTGGTTTGAATATATATATAATGACATGGGTTAGTTTTTGTAAGAAAAAGATTAATGTAGCACATTTAAAGTATAAGGTTAATTCCTTTTCTAGAGATACTGGGAATTTCAATTTACATATGTACTTATTTATCATTATATAGGTAATCAGAACAGAACTCCTTTAATTTAGGAGACTTAGTGATCTACCTCATTAATGCTTTCTGGAATTAGGTAAACATTTCACACTCTCACAGTGAGAGGTGAAGGCTTTTCTGCATTAGGGATGTGGAGCTCAGAGACACACAGAGAACTTGGGCTTCAGTTTTACCACTTGAGTTTTGTAGTCAGGAGTAAACCTAGAAACACCCAAATGCATTGGTCCAGATATCAAAGAGCTGCTCTTTCCAGTGGCCACAAAATTCTTGATTAGTTTGGGATCAAAATAGACAAAGAAAAACAGAACCAAGTCTTTGTCATCTGTCACCCAAAAGAAAATAGATCTCTGTCCTCTATCCACAAATCGCCCAAGTGTTCAGACTATAAAACCACATTTCCAGTCATTGACGCCACTCCGGGATAATAACTGATTGGACGTTCATAAACTAGAAAGAAAAAAAAACATAATCTGCAGAAAAGACAAAGTACAAGAGAAATGGTCAGCAAGGTTCAAAATCTATTTCTATTGCTGTTTGGGTCTCACTTTGGAAATGAAGAGAGTCCTACCAGGCCCCCACGCTTCCCAGTGGGGGTTAAACTTCTTCATCTACATAGTTTACCTGCTCTGTTGCATAAATTAAGTGGCAGCTAGGTGGATGATATCCAGAACTGTATGGTCATTTTACAAAAACTTAAAATCATGACTCCTGTACAAATATAAAATGGATACATATCAAAGATTATACTTATTAACTAATGAAGGAGCCAGTAAAGTATTAAAAACCCATTCAGAGAATAATCCAAACAGCAGAAACATACAAAAGCAATCATGAATACTGAAGTGAATTTAATACATGCAAATATATGGCTTCTTTGGGCTGAGGAGGGAAAATCAGTGCGTACACTAGACGACATTTGTATACATGTACAAGTAAGAGTCACAGCCTTCATGTTAGTCTCCTGTCCTCCTCGGAGTTTTAAAAGAGCTCAAAGTTCAAGAAAAACACCAACCACACTATAGATTCCAACAACTTACAATGTTAGTCACGGGCCAGCATTCCAAAAGACACCCTGCCTGCATTTCTTGTAAAATTGCCAACTTTTGGATTTGTGCGATTGATTTCATAGGTAGGTTCGTATTAACCATTTTGGGCAAGATCATTTCATAGGTGATGAACATTCTGATACTGTTTTAATCACTGTCCCAGAAGTCAGGGAGGGGTAGAGTGCCGAGTCCCTGTAGTCTAGAACGTACACTGTTAACTACGGAGCCAAATCTGGAACAATTTATTATAATTGCAAGTAAGCGATCTAAAGGATGATGAAGGTATCAGACACCATACACCTGAGTGCTCAGGACCGGAGAAGACAACGGTCACTGCTGACATGGAGCTCAGAGGGAACATTGGTGTTGGGGAGCTGTGTGTGGAGCGGAAGCAGGGGATAGAAAGGAGGGGCCCAGAAATCTACATTTTTTGGTCGTTGTTTACTTCATATCATACGGTAAATGTAACCCAACGCTGTAACTAATCCTAGCTAATCCGTGAGACCCAGATGCCCCCCACTTTCTACCATCCATACCTCTCTCCATGCCATTCCTTCCCCACCAGCATGTCCCATCATCATAAACCAAAGGCTATCATAGGACAGTATTTCTTTAAACTGCAAGGACCACAGAAGACTTTGCGTCTTCACCCTCTCACCTTTCAGATGAGGTAATACTGACACAGAAGTGTGTTGGGCGCTTGGTGAGTAGATGAGTCACACTAGCTTTCAAGTCTCACTTCTGTTTCTGTGCCTGTCTTCAGTAGCGTTGAATGCCTGCCTTGTGTCAGGAAAGAGCTTTGAACGAAGCAGGCTTCAGCTGAACTCTGAAAAATATACAGGGATTCGTCAGGTGGAGAGCAGTTCAGCCCAGGGAAGGAGCTGTGTTCATGCTTCAGAGTAGGAGAGCATTTTGCCCCCCGAGAGTGAGCGCCTCCTTAAATCTGCACCCAGGACGTCTCCTGCTGCCTTTGGTATTTTAGAGAAGATGAAAGGAGGGCCAGATGGCTGCCTTGTAGTGAGGTACGTGAATGGTGCGGAGGGTAGACAATAAAGGAGATTTCACTGATAATTGTTGATGGAACTGTAGGTATTAAGACATGTGAACAATATAATTGAATATTTGGGAAGAAAAAGTAGAGATGCATAAGAGCCGAAGGAAAGGAAGATGGTGCCGAGAGGGAACCGTTCAAGGAGAGGGTAGCGCAGGGAGCACTGAGTGGACGGCACTGGACGGGGCGGATGAGAGCGGCTAACAGACATCCCTCAGACACAGCAGGAGGTAGAAGGAAGAGAAGCAAGATTTAATGATAATGTGTAAATGAAACTTAAAAAAAAATTATCTTATGAAGCTACATACTGTTGTTATTATGATGCTCATATAATTTGGGAATGAAGAGAGGTGCTATTAATAATTTTCTGGGCAAAAGAACTTCCTGAACAAGCCAGGCGGATGAGGTATCATTCAATTTTGCTCTGTGACCATTTTAAATTCCATGTGGCATAGAAAGAAAGGGTGCATCTCTTGCTCCTATAGACATAGGAAGTGTCTGCAGGTCAGCTGGAGTTTGGTTCCCCCGGGCCGGACTTAGCTTGGCGGGGCACAAAGTTTAGGGGTCACTCTGCTCCGTGTTCTGGGACCAGCAATCAGAGCACCATGATCTTCTCAGTATGACTGAGGAAGAGCAAGGGGGCAACTCAGCTGCGCAAACACGGGTTGTCCCTGCTCCCGTCACAGCTGCCCGTGTCCTCAACGAAAGGGAATCTTGGGGGAGCACAGCTCATTCGCCTTGAGAACATGCGGCCGTGGCCTGGTGTTGACACTGTCACTAGAGGCAAATGAAGGGAGTGCAAAAGTGAGACCTTTTAATTACCACACCTCATCATCCTACTTACGATGAACATAGATTCTGTTTTTTTCAAATATCAGAAAAGAGGGTTGGAAATTAGAGCAGCATTGGGATCCTGTGGATGCGCCCTATTTTTCCAACTTCTCTAAAATAATTAAAAATTTTCACAGGCCTTATTCTCATGCTGCAATCTAGCTTCTTCCAGATGCATTTATTCTCCTTACTGTTATAAGTGTCATTACTGTTTCTTTCTTTCTGTTCTTTTCTTTTTATAATATATGTTTCCATCATTCTGCCATCATGTAAGGCCTCACTGCTTCTCAGGCAAGGGGGAGAAACAACAGACCTATTTCTGTATAGAGTGGAAAACAAATCCTAGTGCTGTTCACATAATTTCTAGAAGACTGTAAGTTGTAGAAATTCTTTTAGATTATGTGACGATACTTTTTTAAGTGAAGTCAGGTTGTGTCTCTTGTGCTCCATGTGACAAGGCTGCCATTGCCTCTGTGGGTGAGGTGCCTCTCCACCTCTTTCTATCACGAACATTCTGCTGATTGATCCCAGGCCCCTCGTGTTGGTCTCAGGGCTGAGCAGAGTTTTCCCCAACTCTTGTTCAGCCAAGATTTCGACTGACAACCTCAAGGCACCTAGAGGCTCTTTAAAGGAATAGTTTGACACAAAGAATCTGTGGAGGCTTTTCACTGTCCTCCTAAACTTCTTGATAACCTTACCTCCAGTGGATGAGCTGTCTTCCCTCCCTTGTCATGCTCTGCAACTTCCTGATTGGTAAGAAGTGAACTGGTTTCATTTTCTTGAAATCAGAGCTTTTTGGTAATTCCTTCCCTAATATTGTGTCTGTATGTACTTTCATGATAATCATGGCTGTGGAAATATTTCTGCCTCCCAAAGGGGAAAGTATAAATAACCACATGTGGTCATCAACATCAATACTTTAAATGCTTACAAAAGATTATTAAATGTTTTGATTTCTTTTTCAATTCAGAGAAACTATTCTCTTCCGGTTTCTTTCAGAATGGCATTGGTTCTAATGATATTAAGATAGGAGAACGTATCTTCGAGAGGTCTGTGTCTGTCAGACTGAGGAGCATGTCGATGCTTTAGGAGTGCGTGTTGGCACCATTCAACTGTGGTGTAGACATTCCTGCGCTCAGGGGGCTCCACCAAGATATCTGTTGTCACCGCATAGACTGTGTGTCAGACAGAAGCAAATCCCATTCTCAAGTCTTCATGGTAATGTAGGCGTTTTTTTCCTTTTAGAAAACTCTCTTAGGATAGCAATAATAATATGAAAACTTTTCCCTAGAAAAACCAGTGGGGTAGTCAAGAAAAAGTCAAGATAGTCACTACTACAATGCCTTCTGGCTCTGAACTACAGTGATGGACAAGACCTAGTAACAACATTTGACCTAGGTCTACATGTAACAAGTCTTCAGTGCAAAGGAGAAAACACTGCTTTGTGTGTTTCCTCTTAATTCTCCCACTGTGACCACACAGTAAGTCCAAGCCCAGATGGATGGGAGTTCCCCCATATCGAGTAATTCTTTGACATCAGCTGGGGTTTCTGTAATCTAACTCAATTCGACACTATCTATGTGGAGATAGCCTCAGACCCCACCGGTTAGGGGTCAATCCCATGAGACTGCCCCCCACTTCAGATGCCAACCACGGTAGTGGACCTCCAGGGTATCCACAGCTTTCCCCCAACCTGGCTACAAACCAGAGGTGCCAGTCCTTGTATTCAATCATTTGCTAGAACAGTTCACAGAACTGTTTAATGTGTACCGGCTTTCATATAATAAAGGATACAGATGACTGGCCAGATGAAGAGACTCTGAGTGGGGCGGTGGTGGGGGGAGTGGGTCTAGAAAGGCCTCAAGCGCAGGAGCTGCTGTCCCTTTGAAGTTGGGGTCTGCCATCTTCCTGGCACATGGATGTGTTCACCAACCCAGAAGTGCTCTAACGTCCATGCTGTTGGGATCTTTGGATCCAAAATCTTGGGATTTTTGAAGGCTTCATCATGTGGGCATGTCTATCATTTTCTGCACTTCTCTGGTGAATGGTAGGAAGGATGGGGGTTACCGAAAATTTTAAGTTTCTAATCATGGTGATTGACCCCCATCCAGAAGCCCACCATGGCACCTCATTAGGACAAAGACATTCTTCTCACTCAGGAAATTATAAAGCTCTTTGGAGCCCTGAATCAGGAACCAGGATCAAAGATTAAAGGTTAGAACAAAAAGTGCTCCTAGCAGTCTGACTTACAAGGGTTTTAAGAGCTCTGTGTAAAGAACCGTACACAGGAGTAGAGGTCAATGTATATACTTCTTGTTATTTCACACTCAGTTAAGAAAACTGTATGTTTGAGCTCCACATTTGGATCTGCAGCATGTGTACTATTCTTATTGTCCAGTGATCCACTATTATAATCAGTCATGATTATTCAGCAGCTCCGGATTTCTGCTATGAGCAGGAACACTGCTCTCATCAGGTGCCCAGTCTCATGGGCATAGAGAAAAAACCATCTTCTATTGCAAATTCTTGCTTTGAAGTGACTGCTAAATTTGGTGAAGCTTTCTTTGATCTATTATCCACTCCGGCTCCTTCCTCAGTCCACATTTGTAGAACAACCTTTTCTCTTCTTTCTCATGACATACATCATACTCCACTCCTAATGCATTGCTTTGCAGTGGGCACTGTCTGCCTACTATTTATGGCTATACCCGTCCGAGACAAAATGAAGTCACCCTTTATTTCATTAATATGATATTAACACACATCATACACTTTTCTGGGTTAGAAGGTAACGTAGCAGTCACCCATCTAGGCTGATCGCACCCATGTCTGTGGATGGGCAAAATGGGACCAAGTGGGTGTGACCTACCCAGTTCATATGCTTCCTGGAGTCAGGCCAGAAAGCCAGCCTTCCGCTCCCCAGTCTGGCTCCTTGTGCATTCTCACCCAAAGGAGAAGGCTGGATTCAGGAAGGTATACCTGTGTTGCTAAAACTTCCTCACCTTATTGCAAATGCAATATGCATGAGGCAAAGGAAATCTCTTGCTTGTTTATTCTGTAACGGAAACAGGGAATCCTAATTTCTTACATCCTTATAATTCCTAGAAGTGCGTTGAGCCCATTTTTCAAAGTAAAATTCAGACAACAGAAAACATACAGTATAATATGTCATATAGTGTAAAACAATATAAATAAGCATTTTATGGGCTGAACGACCCAGGAGCATTTGGTACATTCCTAACAGTGTGAAACCACCTCTAACTTTCAAAACATTCTTATTAGCCCAGAATAAAACTCCTTACTCATTAAGTGGTCATTCCCCCTTGCCTGCCCCCCCCCCCCGGCAATCCCTAATCTTCTTCCTGTCTCTACGGACTTTCCAGACCTTTCATATGAATAGAATCGTAAACTATTTGTTCTTCTGCATGTGTTTTCTGCCACCAAGCATCGTGTTCATCTCTTCTACCCATGGTGCCACATGTATCAACAGTGCCTCTATTTTTACGGCTGAATAATATTCTGTTGCATGTATATATCATGTGTATCCATTCATCTGTTGATGTGCAGCTGGAGTATTCTGATCTTTTAATAGAGCTGCTAATGAGTATTTGTGGACCAGATGTGTTGAGAGTTCATTTTTACTTCTTTTGGGCAGATGCCTAGGAGTAGATTTCATGTGGTAATTCCATGTTTAACTTTTTGAGGAAGTTAAGCCCATTCTAGTGATAGATCCCGAACAGGCTTTTAAGGGGTGCCCGGGTGGCTCAGTTGGTTTTGTCCATCTCCTGATTTCAGCTCAGGTCATGATCTCATGATCTGTGGGACTGAGCCCCACCTAGGGCTCAGCGCTGACAGTGTGGAGCCTGACTGGGATTCTCTACCTCCCTCTGTCTGTCTGCCTCTCTGCCCCCTCCCTCTCAAAATAAAAAATAAATAAACTTAAAATAATAAGTTTTCAAAACAGGCTTTTGAGAAATTCTCTCGTGAGTCCCCATCTTAATTCCAAAGGCTTAGGTGTAGTAAGATGCCTTGAAAAATAAGCAGATACCAATCTTGCCATTGGGGAACTATGTGGTGACCTTGATTAAGTTTCTTAACTATACTCTGAGCCTCTGATAAAGCTGAAATAATAATACCTCCCTTACTGGGCCAGTTGTAGGAATTCCAGGAAATAATATACATGAAGAGAGTGTGTAGACACACACACACACAGAGACACACACTCACATTCTCCATAAGCATGCTAGTGCATATGAATTTTTTCAATTGACATATAATAGGTTCCCCACAAAAAATCTATAGCTTTAATATGTGCCTGACTCATCATTCTAGGGCATATTAGCTTTAAAATTAAGAGTTCTTATGTACCAAAGCCTTGTATATCAAAATATGAATGATTGTCTTAAAAGGAAGAGCAAAAGATTGGAAGGGCTTTCTGTAAAGGCTTGATGTATTTAATTCAGCAGGAAGACGTCCAGAGCTGGATCTTACCTGAACTCCCTGGAGCCCCTCGGAGCTTGTTTGAATGTCTTACAGGGAAAGGCAGCCCTTACCATTTCTCTCATCTCAGCACTTGCTGGACTTAGAGTGAATTTCAAAGAAATTTCGTATGTTTTCATTTTGAAGTGTGTTCTTTCCCCTGCATCCAGGAGGACAGCCAGAGTTGAACCAGACCTAATGCTCACCGAGTAGGGAATTCCTCAGATTTGCAAATAACAGAAATTGGGGATAAGAAGAACATTGAGGGGAGCCTTGAAAGAGGGTTTGGAGAATAAGGGCTTGAACGAGGGAGCCAGCCCTGCAGCCACCTGGGTGCACAAGCGTGCCTCATGCATTCCGTGAACTTCAGTCAGTGCTTTCTCTTTGCAAAGTGCGGGGAGGGAGGTGCTGAGGTGAGCAAAGCAGACACCTTCCCTGACTCCTGGAGGGTAAGTCACGAGGGAGAGACAGACCTCGCTCCAATGCTGCAGCAGGAGGGTCATGTTGAAAGTGTGAGCTGCACACTCAGCTATAGGAACATTTAGCAGGGGAATTCCACCAGGGCTTGATTTCAGTGTGTGTCTGTTTTAGGATTATTTAACAGACTACAGTACCTCCTCTCCCTCATCCCATGCCTTCTTGCGGACCGACGGCCAGAATATGGCAGCTTCCATGATCCTGAGTGTTAACATTATCCTTTACTTTGAGGCAACCCTGCACCTTTTCTACAGGGCAGTGTCTTCTGCCGGGGTCTTAAAATAGATCATGCAACACATTGCGCCATGTAAGCACTGAGTGATTCGAATAGTCATTTGACCTCTCTCAACCCCAGTTTTCTTAACTTTAAATTGGGAGCAGTAAGCCCAACCTTCAAGGAGTGTTGTGAGGAGGAAAGGAGACGAGATGACTAAAGTGTTCAGCACTCTGGTCAGCGCCGAGGTCATTGTGGGAACTGTCAATGTCTGTGTCATGGCCGCCAACACAGCCAGAAGAGAGCAAGCCGGGCTTCCTTGGTGTTAGGCTCTTTCCCAGTGAAGTTTCTATTGTGAGTGGTTTTAGAACTCAGAAAAGACACCTGAAGTTTGTGAATGACTTTAATCATATTTTAATGCATGTTATTGCAAGGCCATATGACTTGAACTAGACTAATGACCTGTAAAATGAATTTCCCTTAGATGTAAATTTACATAGAAATAGAAGGAGCTTTTTAGAGAACATTCTTCTAAAGTTAAAGACATTCTATTATATTCAGTTTTTAAATGTATAACTTCATGTTAGCTCATCACATAAATCATTATACATGTGGATTTTGCAGGATGTAAATTTGTACAATTTTACTATATCCGTAATCTTTAATAAGGTCAAATTTGGAAAACTTTTACTTGTAAACCTAGAAAAAACTTCCACTTTAATCACTGATCAGAAGTTTGATACTTTTTTGTTTTCCTGGATTCTGAAGGGGATAAAACCATATTGTTGCCAGTGACTCTTGACCTTTGACCTCAGTGGTGACACCTGGTAAATTGCACACCCGCTGCATTTGAGCCCTGTTTGTGGGTGTGTTTGGAAGCCGGCCTGTCCCCTCATTCACTCACCTGGTACTGTCACAGTTCACACGGCCACGGACTTGACACTGTTTTATTGGACTACCAAATGGATTGTCTCATCTTCCTGCCTGTTAAATTTGCTTAAAAAACAAATCTAACAGTAAATTCAGGGCTGAAGGGATGGTGAGAAGCTGCTCAGAAGAATTAATTCCCTCATGTTTTTGTAACAGCTTGAAAATCAGCACACTTAAAGTTTCACGCTGCATGCAAATCACTTTTCCTGGGTGTGAGGGTATTTCGGAGTCCCTGAAGAATGAGGAGGCATCGGTACAGCTTACCTACCTGAAAAATCAATTGCTGGCCTCGTTTGCAAAAATTATTTTGGCCATTAGATCCCGCAGTTCATTCTGAATTTGAATTGCTGAATTTCTTTCACTGATTTAAAAAGCATTTATTGAACCCTTACTGCATGCCAAGCATGTGGCTAAGGATGCACCTTACCAGATTGAATGAGTCAGATTTAGCCACTATTGCAGAGATATCAAACAGCCACTGGAGAAAAGGAATGATTAAAAATACTTCCCAAAACGGATCATGGGTGCTCTTAGAGGGAAAGTGCAAGACAGGCAGGGCCAGGAGTTCATATTTGGGGATCAGTAAGGCCTTCCCAGAATCGATGGGATTTAAGCAGAGGTCTGAGAGACAAATGTATGTATACATACTGACAGGTACGTTTTGGGTGCTGACCTTTTCCCGGGTGATATTCTAAGCTCCTGTCCTCAAGTATCTCACTGCAACCTTACAACGATCTCACGAGACTATTCCTTTCCAAAGTCCCATTTTAGAAAAGATGGTTAAGTAACCACCCCGCCCCCGCCCCAATCCCGTAACTATTAAGTGACAGAGCCTGGATTCAGACCCAGACACAGAATCAATTGCAAGTCCAGCTAAGGGAAGAACAGAGATGGAAAAAATATTTGAAAGTAAGGGAGTCGCATTCAGGAGAGAACAGAGGCAAGCAATGAGTGTGCGCGTGAAAGAGTTGACAGTTTGGTGCATCTGAGCATAAAGTGCAGAGGCAGCCGAGCAGCCAGGGAAGGATGGAGCTGGATGGAGCCACATCGGAAAAGGTCTTGCAAGTTATATCCAGCATTTACGGTAGCTGATTTGAGGACTGAGAGTTCCCTTACAGAGTTTCCTTTCTGTTCCAGGGTAATGGACTTAACTGGGATAAAGGGCCATGATACCTGCAACTTTTTTTCTTTTTCTTTTTTTTTACATTTATTTATTTTTGAGAGACAGTGAGACAGTGTGTGAGAGGAGGAGGGGTAGAAAGAGAGGGGGACAGAATCTGAAACAGGCTCTGGGCTCTGAGCAAACTTTCAGCACAGAGCCTGATGTGAGACTTGAACCCACAAACTGTGAGATCATGACCTCAGCGGAAGTCAGACCCTTAACTGACTGAGCCACCCAGGCACCCCAGCAACTTACTCTTGAAAAGCACAGCAAACATATAATGACAACAACTATACACATATATATAGATAGATAACAAATATGTATATAGTTAATAAATACATTCATAATATATATAAGATCATGCTAGCTCATATTTGCTAGGGATTTCATTAAATCAATAATTAAATTGTGTGTGGACACTTCAACAATATTCTTCCAATCCATAAGCATGACATCTATTTCCATTTATTTCTTTCATTAATGCCTTATTTTCAATATGCAGGTCTTTCACCTCCTTGGTTACATTAATACCTAGGTATTTTAGGGGCACCTGGGTGGCTCAGTCAGGTAAGCATCCTACTTGACATTAACTTAGGTCATGATTTCATGGTTTGTACACTCGAGCCCCACATTAGGATCCGTGCTAACAGCGTGGATCCTGTTTAGGATGCTGTCTCTCCCCCTTCTCTCTCCTCCTCTCCCCATCCCCCCACTCACTCTCTCTTCAACAATAAGTAAATAAACTTCTAACAAAAATTCATACCTAGGCATTTTATTCTTTTTGACTATAATGAGATTATAAATGGAATTGTTTTCTTAATTTCTCTCATAGTTTATATTGGTGTATGGAAATGCAGCAGATTTCTCTGTATCGATTTTGTATCCTACAGTTTTGCTGACCTTACAGATCCTAATGGTCTTTTGATGGACTCTTTAGGGTTTCCTACACATAATATTGTATCAGCTACAAATAGTGGTAACTTTGCTTCTCCCTTTCCAATTTGAATGCCTCTTATTTTATTTTTTTCTTGCCTAAGTGCTCTGGCTAGGACTTCCAATACTATGTTGAATAAAAGTGGGGAGAATGGGCATCTTTGTCTTATTCCTGATCTTAGAGGAAAAGCTTTTAGCTTTTCACCATTGAGTGTGTTAGCTTGTTATATACAGCCGTTATTATGTTGAGGTACATTCCCTGTATACCTGCTTTGTTGAGTTTTTTTTTAATTTTGTTTCAAAATTTACTTATTTAAAGTTTATTTATTTTTGAGAGCGAGAAAGCCATGCGGGAGGGGCAGAGGGAGAGGGAGAGAGAGAAAGAATCCCAAGCTGGCTCTGTGCTGTCCACACAGAGCCTGGTGTGGTGCTTGGTAACACCAACTTATGAGGTCATGACCTGACCCAAAATCAAGAGCTGGGTGTTTAGCCAACTGAGTCATCCAGGCCCCCTGATAATTTTTATCATTGATAGGTGTTGAAATTATCAAATATTTTTTCCTGTATCTATTGAGACAGTCATATGATTTTAAAAATTTTTAAATGCTTATTTATTTTTGAGAGAGAGAGAGAGAGAGAGAGAGAGAGAGAGAGAGAGACCGAGTACAAGCAGGATAGGGGAAGAGAGAGAAGGAGACACAGAAAAACAGGCTCCAGGCTTTGAGCTGTCAGCACAGAGCCCGATTTGGGGCTCCAAATCACAAGGTGCGAGACCATGACCTAAGTCAGTCAGCCGCTTAACCTACTGAACCCTCACGTGCCCCAAGACAGTCCTATGATTTGTATCCTTTATTTTGTTAATGTGGGGTATCCCTTGGATTTGCAGATGTTGAGCCATCCATGCATCCTGGAGTAAATTCCACTTGATCGTGGCATATAATTCTTTGAATGCATTGGTGTGTTTGGTTTTCTAATATTTTGTTGAGGATTTTTGCATCTATGTTTACCAGAAATATTGGTGTGTAATTTTCTTTTTTTGTGGTATCCTTGTCTGGTTTTGGTATCAAAGTAATGACGGCATAGTAAAATGAGTTCGTAAGAATTCCCTCCTCTTGCACTTTGTAGAGGAGTTTGAGAAGGAATAGTGTCTTAACTGCGTCCCGGCGCGCTCTTGTCCCCGGCGTTGAGCGCAACTTGTCGCGGGTCCTTGATCCTGAGGGAGGGAGAGAAAACAGGGCAGGAGGGAGACGCAGAGAATGAAGACAGCACACGGTATCCGATCAAGCCTCTCCCCTTTATAAAGAAAATAATTCACTCTTATATAGAATTTGGGGCGGGGAACTGACCCAGGTTGGTTGCCAGGTAACAGAGTCAAATGAATATCAAAAGAAGCGCCCAGACTTGCCTCTGCAATGCTGGGGAGGGGAAGCCTAGTGCTGCATACCCGAAATAAGGTTTTGATCTTTTGTGCACCTTGGCCAAATCTACGTCTGGCACAGCATGACCGACGCCAAAATCTTGGAGGAGGAAATGGCAATCTCCAGCCTCCAGATGCAAATCTTGTTTTTCTCGGTACTCCCTGGAGAGCGAATATCCTTGCCTGAAGCAGCCAGAAAACTTGGCGGCTCCTGACAGATTAGTATTAATTATTCTTTGAATGTTTGTTAGAATTCACCAGTGGAGTTTTCTGGTCCTGGACTTGGGAGGTTTTTGGTTACTGATTCAATCTCTTCACCAGTAATCAGTCTGTTCAGATCTCCTAATTCATCATTATTCAGACTTGGTAGGTTTTGTGCTTCTAGGAATTTATCCATTTCTTCTAGATTGTCCAGTTTGTTGGCCTATAAGTGTTCAGAGTAGTCTCTTATGATCCTTTGTATTTCTGTAGTATGAATTATAATATCTGGTCTTTAATTTCCAATTGTATTTATTTGAATTCTCTTACTGTAAGTCTAGCTCTTTAAAGGCTTGTGAGTTTTATTGAACTTTTCAAAGACCTAGTTGTATTTTTTTAATTGATCTTCTCTGTTGTCTTCTTAGCTTCTGGTTCATTTGTTTCTGGTCTGACCTTTGTTATTTTCTTCCTTCTCCTAACTTTGGGTTTTATTTGCCCTTTTTCTAGTTCCTTGAAGTGTAAAATTAGGTTACCAATTTGATATGCGTTAGAAAGCAAATATGACGAATCTGATGATAAGTCACGTGGTTCACTGTATTATTTTTATAACTTTTCTGTAAGTTTGCAAATTTTTCTGAATAAAAACAAAATGAAGGAGGAGAAGAGAAGGAGGATGGGGAGGGGGCTGGAGGAGGAGGAAGAACTTCCTTCATACAAATGTTTAGAGTTCCAGTGAAGAGCAAGCTATGGACTGATGTGATGGATTGTGCATGGCAGGTGGGCTGGTAAGATCTGGAACAGGGAGGCTTATTGGGACTGGCCTGAATGGTTCAGGCAGGGGGAGAGAGCATGGGAGACCGAGACCTAACATCTGCAGATGGCTACGTAGAGCACAAGGCGGCACACACTAGAGAGTCATGGGTCTATTGAAACTTCTGGAGCGAAATATAATCATAGTTAGAATAAGAGCATCCCTTTTTTATTACAGTTAATTGAGTCTTGTTTGCTATAACATCCAACATGTGTTAAATTAAAAATAGAACTACAAAACCCAACCGTCTCCAGAACCTTCTCTGTTCATATTGTCTAATGCTGGCCTCTTTCTTCTTAACCTCCTTTGAAATCATTGCCTCTCTTTCCAAAATTAAGGTCTCATCCTACGTTACGCGGTATCTAATCATGAGTAATGCCTACTCTAGAACTTTTGCACATCAGCCTACAATGCGTTCATGTATGAGTTTATTTTATTCAGTAATTCCTTCCTGTACCTGTGCTGCCTCTCCATATGTTATGGAATTCTGGTTTGGGGCCTAGAAAATGAGGCCAATTTCCATGTATGGATGGGCACAGGTGCATGCACACAGACAGGCACATGCACACCTATATTTACTCCTGTCCCTAACAAATTACCATGAGAACAAAGGAAGTAAGTCAGTGTGTGCCTGTGACATCAGAAATGATGGACATTATTTTGTGTGTCATGGCAAAATAGCAGAGCAGTATCTAGTTGAGACTGTGACGAAGGTGGCGGGAAGTGGGGCCCATAAAGGGGTTAGGGAAAGCTTTTTAAAACCATAAATTTAGGGGCACCTAGGTGGCTCAGTTGGTTAAATGCCCAACTCTTGATTTTGGCTCATGTCCTGATTTCATCATTCAAGCCCTGCAGTGAGCTCTCTGCTGACAGTGTGGAGACTGCTTGGGATTCTCTTTCTCCTCCTCCTTCTCTCTCTCTCTGTCCCCTTCCTGCTTACATATTCTCTCTCTCAAAAAAGCATTTTTAAGCCATAGATTTAATGTAAATTTTATTTTTTTAACGTTTATTTATTTTTGAGAGACAAAGATAGAGCATAAGTGGAAAGGTGCAGAGAAGGAGGGAGACAGAATCTGAAGCAGCTCCAGGCTCTAGGCTGTCAGCAGAGACCCCAGTGTGGGACTCGAACCCACAAACCATGAGATCATGACCTGAGCTGAAGTCAGATGCTTAACCGATCGAGCCACCCAGGCGCCCCATTTAATGCGAGTGAATTTTAAAGGGCAAGAAGGGAACATCTATAAAAAAGATGGAAACACAAGGGTTCTGAGACAGTTAAGGGTCTGCCAGATTGTGCGTATTGTTAGACCCTCCTCGGGTCACGCTGACCCTAATGAAAAATTACCAACTGTTGTTTCAGTCTCCAGCCCTTCTGCTTGAACAATCAAGTGTTGGGAAATTGAGCTCTGGGAGTCCTAAGATGTAACCTATAAATTATAAGTTAAAGATTAACTTGTTTTCTAAGATACTGTCGCTAGATCCCACCCTTTAACTGCAAAGTTCTCGCTTCTGTGCACCTGCTCCGCCTCCCCTTCGGACCTGTGATTGGTCACTTCAAATTTCTCCTGAGACAAAGAACTCTAAAATTGATAGGTCTCTACCAAATCTTACGTTTGTGTGTCAAAATATGATTGACCACGATAGAATGCTGTAAGCTGTGATCGGTTAACTAAATGATGACTTATTTTGTCTTGCCAAAGCCCTTAAAATACCTGAGCTCCTGCTTGGCGGGGCTCTCTCCTGAGGACTTACCACCAGCCGGGAGGGGCCGTTTGGCCGAACTAAAATAAACCCACGCACCATCTTCTTTTGGGTCCGTGGTTTTCACTCTCGGTGACTCGCGTCAGGAGGGAAAGGTCTAACAATATGACAACAGGTTTATTAGAGACTCTCTGCATCTTGGGAGGCAACAAAATGTTAAGAACGTCTTCCTTGCCTTATTATAGGTAACTATTAATTTTCTGGGCTTTTTAAACACAATCAGAATTTGATGTGGGATTCCTTATTGTTTATGAGAAATTCAGTAAGTGTTTCTCTGATTCAACCGATTGAGGCTGACATCTGTCTGTGGCATCCTGGCGAGCCCGCTTTCCCTTGGTAATTGAAAGGCTGTTGAACAAGAATTGTTGCAAAGGGCCTTCTGTATGTTTTCATTTCAGCTGTCAGTCTATTATCTGCTCCCATGTTCTCACTCAGAATTAAGCGTGGATCCGAGGATGATGCTTCATGAAGTTGCATTGAGGGGACTGCCTGGCAGAATCAGTACATGCCACACCCCCGTAGCTGTACAAACCACCTCGTAGCCGAGGACAGGCTTGTGATGACTTCCCACCATGGGTGAAGCAAAGTTAAAAACCCACGCTGCCACCCTTGCTACAGAGGGAAAGAATCTGATCTCTCAATTCCTGCCTCGTGTCACGGTCACTACTTACCAAGCCCTTAAAATGCCAACTGGATTCTTTAATCACGTTGTCTGGTTCCCTGGAAAATCGCCCTGACACTTTTTGCTGTGAGCACGTGCCCTGTGAGGTCATTGGAATGGCTTAATACAGACTGCAGACCAGTCCATCAAGGCTCTGGCTGCCCATGTAGGTAACGAGTCCTGTACGTTGGGCATTTGGTAAGACCTCTCATTGGTTTGGGAACCAAGTGCATAGGATCTGATCAGGTAAAGGAATACCTGAAACCTTTAGGCATGCAAGCAAGCTGTATTCTTAGTTTTCTGAAAGAAGTCTCAGGATACCGTTTCTAGGAGAAAGATAATGCTCCTAGTGGGTAATTACGGCATACTTGTTGATTTACTTTTAAAGTCAACATTTACAACTTGTGAAAGTGTCCAAGAGTTCACAAACCTTAAGTTTATGCCTTGATGCATTTTGATAGCTTCGTTGGTGTATAATTTACATATCATGCAAATCACCTGGTATAAGTACATGGTTTGATAGTAATTGTATGTCCGTGTGCAACCACCATCACAGTCCAGTGTTAGGATGCTTCTGTCATCCTGTTTTTTTTTTTTTTTAACTTTAATATTTATTTTTGAGAGAGAGAGAGAGGGAGGGCGAGAGAGAGAGAGAGAGAGAGAGAATGAATAAATGAATGAATGTGGGGGAGGTGCAGAGAAAGAGAGGGAGACACGAATTTGAAGCAGGCTCCAGGCTCTGAGCTGTAAGCTCAGAGGTCAAATGCTTAGCCGACTGAACCGCCCAGGTTCCCCATCCTAAGCGTTTCCTCCTGCATCTCCTATGAGACATCTTCGCTCCCACCCTCAAACCCAGGCTATCACTGATCTAGTCTCCATGTACAGTTCTGCCTTTTCTAGAAACTTCATACAAATGGATTCATATAATACAGTCTTTTGTCTACCTTATTCCCCCAACACAATTATTTTGAGATTTTTTTTTCAGAGTTTTTGCATGGATCTGTCTTCTTGATGAAAAAAATCCCATTGAATGGATTTATCTACCTTGTCCATTCACCAGTTGATGAACATTCGTATTTGTTTTGAGTTGAAATTATTTGAGTTGAGCCATGAGCCTTGGTATAAAGTTTACATGTGGACACATGCTTTCACTTTTCTTAACTAAATACGTAGAAGAGGAATCACTGGATCCTATGGTGATATGTTTATCATTTTTAAAAATTACTTAAATGTTTTCAGTGTGGCTGTAACATTTTACATCCCACCATCCAAAGAGAGGAAGTCTAGTTTTCTCACATAGTCATCATCACCTGGTATTGGCCATCTTTCTCACTGTAGCCATCCTAGTGGATGTGAAGTGGTCTATTCTTATGATTTTATTTTATTATTTTTTTAAAAATATAGACTATTTAATTTTTAACATTACTGTGATAATTTTTTTCTTTTATAGTTTACTGTCAATTTTGTTTCCATGTAACACCCAGTGCTCTTCCCCACAAGTGCCCTCCTCCATGCCCATCACCCCCTTCCCCATTCCCCCGTCAGCCCTCAGTTTGTTCTCAGTATTCAAGAGTCTCTCATGGTTTGTCTCCCTCCCTCTCCCCAGCTATTTTCCCCCTTCCCCTCCCCCATGGTCCTCTGCTAAATTTCTCCTGTTACACTTAATGGTGAAAACATATGGTATCTGTCTTTCTCTGCCTGACTTATTTCACTTAGCATGACACCCACAAGGTCCATCCACATTGCCATGAATGGCCAGATTTCATTCTTCCTCATTGCCATGTAGTACTCCATTGTATAGATAAACCACATCTTCTTGATCCATTCGTCAGCTGATGGACATTTAGGCTCTTTCCATGATTTGGCTATTGTTGACAGTGCTGCTGTGAACATTGGGGTACATGTGCCCCTATGCATCAGCACTTCTGTATCCCTTGGGTAAATACCTAGCAGTGCTATTGCTGGATCATAGGGGAGTTCTGTTGTTAATTTTTTGAGGAACCTCCACACTGTTTTCCGGAGCAGCTGCACCAGTTCACATTTCTCTGATTATTACTAGTCATATTAAGCATCTTTCAAATTTTTATTTAAATTCTTGTTAACATAAAGCGTAATCATGGTTTTAGGAGTAGAACCCAGTCAATCATCATTTTCACATTGCACCCAGTGCTCGTCCTAACAAGTGCCCTCCTTAGTGCCCATCACCCAGCTAATCCATTCCCTACCCACCTCCCTCCATCAACCCTCAGTTTGTTCTCTATAGTTAAGAGTCTCTTATAGTTTGCCTCCCTTTCTCTTCTTTTTCCTCTTCCTCTCTGTTAATCTGTTTTGTACTTAGGTTTTACATATGAGTGAAATCATATGCTATTTGTCTTTCTATAGCTGACTGCTTTCCCTTAGAATAATACAATCTACCTCCATCCATGTTGTTGCAAATGGGAAGATTTTAATCTTTATGATGGCTGAGTAATATTCTGGTGTGTGTGTGTGTGTGTGTGTGTGTGTGTGTGTGTGTGTGTATACACACACATATATATTTACACACATATATACACATACACACATACCACTGCTTCTTTATCCATTCATCAGCTGATGGCTATTTGGGTTCTTTCCACAGTTTGGCTTTTATTAATAATGCTACTATAAACATTGGGGTGCATGAGCCCCACATAATCAGTATTTTTATATCCTTTGTGTAAATACAATTTATCCAAAGTAGTATAATTTCTGGGTCGTAAGGTAGTTCTATTTTTACCTTTTTGAGGAACCTCCATACTGTTTTCCAGAGGGGCGGCACCAGTTTGCATTCTCACCAACACTGTAAGAGGTTCCCCTTTCTCCACACCCTGCCAACTCTGTCCTTTCCTGTGCTGTTAATTTTAGCCATTCTGACAGGTATCAGGTGGTGTCTCATTATAGTTTTGATTTGTATTTCCCTGATGATTAGTTGATGTTGAGTATCTTTTCATGTGTTTTGGCCAGCTAGATATCATCTCTAGAATCTGTCCATGTCTTCTGCCCATTATTTTACTGGGTTATTTGTTTTTTGGGGTTTTGAGCTTGATAAGTTCTTTATTGATTTTAGATAATAACCCTTTATCCAGTATGTCATTTGCAAATATCTTCTTGTACAGTCTGCCTTTAGTTTTGCTGATTATTTCCTTCACTGTCCAGAAGCTTTGTATCTTGTTGGAGTTCCACTAGTTCATTTTTGCTTGTCTTTCCTTTGCCTCTGGAGATGAGTCTATTAGGATGTTGCTGTGCCTGAGGTCAAAGAGGTTGCTGCCTGTGTTCTTTTCTAGGATTTTGATGGTTTCCTATCTCACAGGTTTTTTTCATCCATTTTGAATGTGTGTGTGTGTGTGTGTGTGTGTGTGTGTGTGTGTGTATGGTGTAAGAAAGTGGTCCAGTTTCATTCTTCTGCATGCTGCTGTACAGTTTTCCCAATATCATTTGTTGAAGAGAGTGTTTTTTTTTTTTTTTCCATTGGATATTCCTTCCTGCTTTGTTGAAGAGTAACCATATTGTGCGTCCATCTCTGGGTTTTCTATTCTGTCCCATTGATTGATATGTCTTTGTGCCAGTACCACACGTACTATCTTGATATCTGCATCTTTGTAATATAGCTTGACGCCCAGAATCATGATGTCTCTATCTTTGTTTTCTTTTTCAAGATTGGTTTGGCTACTTGGAGTCCTTGTGATTCCATACAAATTTTAGGATTGATTGTTCTAGCTCTATGAACTGCTGGTGATATTTTGATAGGGATTCATTAAATGTGTAGATTGCTCTGGGTAGTATAGACATTTTAACAATACTTGTTTTTCTCATCTATAAGCATGGAATGTTTTCCCATTTCTTTGTATCTTGTATAGTTTTCGGCGTACAGATCTTTTCACCTCTTTGGTTAGGTCTGTTCCTAGGTATCTTCTGGGTTTGGGTGCAATTGTAAATGGGATTGATTACTTGGTTTCTCTTTCTGCTGCTTCATTAATGGTGCATGGAAATACAACAGAATTCTGTACATCGATTTTATATCCTGCAGCTTTGCTGAATTCATGTATCAGTTCTAGCTGTTTTTTTGGTGGAATCTTTTGGGTTTCCTACATAGCATGTGCCGTCTGTGAATACTGAAAGTTTAATTTCTTCCTTGCTGATTTAAATGCCTTTTATTTCTTTTTGTTGTCTGATTGCTGAGGCTGGGATATCCAGTACTATGTTAAATAACAGTGTGAGAGTGGATATCCCTGTCTTATTCCTGACCATAGAAGAAAAGCTCTCAGTTTTTTCCCCATTAAAGATGGTATTAGCTGTGGGATTTTTGTATATGGCCTTTATGAATTTGAGGTATGTTCCCTCTATCCGTACTTTGTTGAATGTTTTTATCAAGAATGGATACTGTATTGCATCAAGTGCTTTCTCTGCATCTATTGAGTGAATCATTGGTTTTTATCCTTTTTTTATTAATGTGGTGTATCACATTGATTGATTTGCAAATATTGACCTACTCCTGCATCTCAGGAATAAATCCCGTTTGATCATGGTGAATAATTCTTTTAATGTATTATTGGGTTTGATTTGCTAGTATCTTATTGATTCTTGCATCTATGTTCTTCAGGAATATTGGCCTATAATTTTCCTTTTTAGTGAAGTGTTTGTCTGGTTTTTGAATCAAGGTAATGCTGGCCTTGTAGAATGAGTTTGGAAGTTTTCCTTCCATTTCTATATTTTGGAACAGCTTGAAAAGAAGAGGTTTTAACTCTGCTTTAAATGTCTGGTAGAATTCCCTGGGAAGCCATCTGGCCCTGGATTTTTTGTTGGGAGATTTTGATTACTGATTCAATTTCTTTACTGGTTATGGATCTTTTCAAATTTTCTATTTTTTCCTGTTTCAGTTTTAGTTTGTATGTTTCTAGGAATTTGTCCATTTCTTCCAGATTGCCCAATTTATTGGCATATAATTTTTAATCATATTCTCATAATTGTTTATATATCTGTGGTGTTGGTTGTGATCTCTCCTTGTTCATTTGTGATTTTATCTATGTGAGTGCTTTCTCTATTGTTTTTGATAAGTCTGGCTAGCGGTTTATCAATTTTGTTTATTCTTCCAAAGAACAGGCTCTTGGTTTTGTTGATCTGTTCTACTGTTTTTTTGCTTCTGTATCAGTTTTTTTTTCTGTCCTAATCTTTATTATTTCCTTTCTTCTTCTGGATTTAGGCTATTTTATTTTATTTTTATTTTATTTATTTGTTTTTTGTTGTTCTTTTTTTTTTTCTAATATTAGCTCCTCCAGGTGTAAGGTTAGGTTTTGTCATTGAGACTTCCTTGTTTCTTGGTGTAGGCCTGTATTTGCTGTATACATCCTTCTTAGGACTGCATTTGCTGCATCCCAAAGGTTCTGAACTGACATATGCTCATTTTCATTTGCTTCCATGTATTTTTTTAATTTCTGCTTTAACATCTGTGTTGACCTGTTCATTCTTTAGTAGCATATTGTTTAACTTCCATGTGTTTGTGTTCTTTCCATTTTTTTCTCATGGTCGACATCAGTTTTATGGTGTTATTGTCAGAAAATATGCATGGTATGATCTGTATACTTTTGAGGCCTGATTTATGACCTTGTCTGTGATCGATTCTGGAGACTATTTCAGAATCAACAAGAATGTGTATTCTGTTGCTTTAGGATGAAATGTTCTGAATATATCTGTTAGGTCCGTCTGGTCCAGTGTATCACTAAAAGTATTGTTTCTTTGTTGATTTTCAGCTTAGATGATCTGTCCATTGCTGTAAGTAAGGTGTTAAAGTCCCTTATTATTATTAATTATCATATCAATGAATTTCCTTATGTTTGTTATTAACTGACTTATATACTTGGGAGCCACCATGTTGGAGCATAAATATTTATAATTGTTAGATCTTCTTGCTGGATAAAGCGCTTTATTATGATATAGTGTTCATCTTCATCTCATGTTACAGTATTTGGTTTAAAATCTACTTTGTCTGATATTAGTATGGCTACTCTGGCTTTCTTTTGATATCTATTAGCATGCTAGATGGTTCTCCATCCCCTCACTTTCAATCTGGAGGTATCTTTCAGTCTAAAAGTGAGTCTGTTGTAGGCAACATATACGTGGGTCTTGTTTTTCTTTTTTTAAAATTCATTCTAATACCCTATGTCTTTTGATTGGAGCACTTAGTTCATTTAGATTCAGCATAATTATTGATAAATATGTATTTAGTTCCATTTTATTACTTGTTTTTTCTGGATTTTTTTTCCTGTTCCTTTCTAGTCTTTGTCAATTTTGGTCTTTCCCTCCCACACAGAGTCCCCTTTAATATTTCTTGCAGGGCTATTTTGTGGCCGTGAACTCCTTTAGTTTTTGTTTGGGAACGTTTTTTCTCTTCTTCTATTCTGAATGACACCTTTGCTGGATAAATATTCTTGGCTGCATATTTTTCCCAATCAGCACATTGAATATATCCTGCTCTCTCTTCTGGCCTGCCAGGTTTCTGTGGATAGGTTTGCTGTGAACCAGAGTTGTCTTCCATCGTAGTTTAGGTATTTCTTTTCGCTTGCTACTTTCAAGATTCTTTCCTTATTTCTGTATTTTGTAAATTTTAATATGGTATATCTGGGTGTTGATTTGTTTTTGTTGATTTTGAAGGGAGTTCTCTTTGCTTCCTTCATTTGGATGTCTGTTTCTTTCCCAAGATTAGGGAACTTTTCAGCTATAATTTACTCAAATAAATCTTCTACCCACCTTTCCCTCTCTTCTTCTTCTGGGACTCCTATCATAAGAATGTTATACACTTTATGGAGTCACTGAGTTTCTTAAGTCTACACTCATGATCCAGTTTTTCCCTCTTCTTTTCAGCTTCGTCATTTCTCATCATTTTGTCTTCTGTATCACTTAATCATTCCTCTGCTTCTTCCATCCTTAGGGTCATTACATCCAACTGGTTTTGTACCTTGGTTATAGCATCTTTTTTTATTTTGGTCTGACTGGTTTTTAGGTCTTTTATCTCAGCAGTAAGGGTCTGTCTGGTTTCTTCTATGCTTTTGTCAAGCTGAATTAGTATCTTATGACTGTTGTTTTAAATTCTGATTCAGGCATATTAGTTACATCTCTTTTGATTAGCTCCTTGGCTATAAACTCTTCTTGTTCTTTCTTTTCTAATGAATTCCCCAATCTTAGAATTTTATCTAGGACTCTGTCTTTTGTGTGTTAGTAAAGCCTGTACCTGGCCCTATTTCCACTAGATCTGAAGCTTTGTAGCACTAGATGATCAGTAGATCTGATGCATGTGGGAGGTGGTGCTGGTCTTCTTGGAGAGGCTTCTGCTGCTCATCTGGCTCTCAATCACATTTGCCCTAGTTAAAAAGACACCTAGAGAGAACAGGGGGCTTGGGCTTGATTTAAGTAACTTAACCCTCCACTGTGTGCGTTGTGCCTCTCACTGAAGTGTGCCAGTGCTGGTGAGAGGAATCAAAGATGATGTGGGCCTGCTCTGTTCCCTGGAGAGAGGAGTTCACATCTGCTGGTGTTTAGGAAGTCCTCAGAGAAGAGTAAACAGTATCTCCTCTTCTGTGTGTCTGGCTTCCATCAGATCCCTGTCTTCACCTTGTGGCTGAGCCATCTGCACACCTGGGGCACAGCGCCCTGTGTTTTATCTCAGGCACAATTCTTTCCTTCCCTAAGTTACACGTCGGAACCTCTTCCATGGTACAGCCCCTCTTTCCCCGTAGTTGTGCAGTTGGTCCTTTCAGTCCTCCATTGATTTCCGGAGCGTTCGGAATGATTGGGTGAATTGCTGTGCTCAGGGATGAGGGAAGCATAGGGACCCCAACTCCTCTGCGATCTTACCTCCTCCAAGCGTCTCTTCCGTGTGCTTATTAGCCAGTACCTTATCTTGTTTACTGAAATGTCTATTCAAGTGGTTTACCTAATTATGGTTTTTATTAGTCATACCATGCCTAGGAATGTTTTCTGTGTATGTAGAAGTTAGAATACCCTTCCTTAGAAGTAAAAGAACTTATCTACTGAATCTTAAAGCATTTAATTGGAACAAAGGTAACGTACCATGGTCATGTCACCTAAGAGATAGTTGTATGAAATGGAATATTTTTCATAGCTAATGAGATTCTAAATCTAACTTTGTAATCAAAATCATTATTGTTCTCCCCTTTGGTACTTTGTTTTATTGTATTTATTTGTGTATAATTCATAGTTTAAAAAGCATAAAAGCTGTCTGTCTCACAAGGGGTTGAACTGGATCCACCTACAACTTTTCCATGAGTGACTACTCATTGTTAATTATGATTAAAACAATAACTCTTTAACAAAGCTTAGTAACTCAGATTAATCAGCTGCTTTTCAGGCAAGCACTTCCTAGGATCTCTAGGGTTTTCATCAGCAAACTGTAGTAATGACCCTGCTTTGCACAGCGCTATTGTTTCAGTGGTAAATATGTGAATTTATTACCCATGAGCCCAGGTTGTGATGTACTGTTGTTTTCCTTTATTCTTTATTATGTTAGGAATCCTACACGGGAGGGGGCTTTTTTCCACTATGGGGTCACCTTGGGACTTCTAATATGGAAATCTAAATGAATTCTTTGTTGCTGTAAATTACAAACAGAACAACAGCAGCCTGCTTCCACACTTATAAATATGTATGCCCTCCCCACCGATGAAATTATGGTGAAGGATAGATCAAAGTGAATTAGCACCTGTCAAGGAAATTTGATAGGTCATTCTGCACTATAATTTTATTCCCTTTTCTTCCAAGTGTGACACAACAGCCCAACCCTGGATTGAGCTCTCCTTCACCCATTGTGGTTAACAACAGTTCAAATGTGGGAATGAATCACCTGGTATATTACTTCCATGCAGCAGGAGGCAAATTGAAAAACTAAATTTTTACAATGAAAATGAGTTTGACTGTATTTGGACTCTGAATATTGCTTCGTATTTGTGGCTACAGTAGTATCATGCCATCGTGTACCTAAACGTTGTAAAATCAGCTGTCTATGAATCTCTTAGGTCTTCATTAGAACCTTCCAAAACCAGCAGTCTTAGAGATCTAGCCACTTGACCATGTAGTTTTCCTGACCTCATTCACCATAAAAAGTCCACCATCACCGTAATCTACTGTTTCTCTGCATCGAGATACTAAGAAGCTTTCAAAGAAAATCTCATTATGACCACAAATATTAATCCCAAAATGCTTTTGAAAATTATGGGATTTTCTTTAAAGGGAGAATCCCAAACATGTGCCATGAATTTTAGTTAGAAATGGAAAAATTAAAGCTCTACATGGTCTATGTTTATAAGATTCTTATAATTCAGCAAAGAAAGATGAGGAAAGGCCTTGTGGCAGGTGAGTCATAAAACTTAAAAATTAAAATGAAAGAGGTAAAATAAAAAGTGAAAAAATAGCAGGGAAGCAGGAATAAGTAGTAAATAAAGACCAATTTTGACTCAAGAAGATCTACAGGTCCCGAACTATGACAGTAGTCTCGTAACTCCTTCCCTGGCTTCATCCCAAACCTTCCATGAAACCGTTTTTAAAATTTCCAGTGTAACCATACCGTTTGTCATAGGATTCTTCCACTTCATGGCTTTAAATTATTTTTTGCTTGCCTTTTTGTTTGTTTTGAATTTGGCTTACAACACTCAGCTATTGGAATTCTGCGTTGTATACTTATAGAGAGATAATTACAACTCAATATATTATCCCATTGCCCTTACTCTATTATATACGGGTTTTCCTATCTCAGAAATAGTCCCCTATTCTTGATCTTTTCATGAGTTTTCTCTCAGTCTCTCATTTCTCTGTAATCCTGCCAGAGTGCCTTTTGTCTCTAGAACCTGAAACACCAAAATGGACCTTAATTTTCTTATTTAAGAAAAAAAAACCTTAAATCTTCATATCCCAATGTTAGTGTCCTCAGCAGCTGTGCCATCTGGTTCAGGGTTCCACTAGGTGTTTCTCCCCTAACACCCTGTTTTTTCCTTTTATTCTTTTTTAAACAATTAGGGGTAATGCTTTTTGTTTTTGTTTTTAGTTTAAAAAAAAAACACATTATCTCCTTTGCCAGTTGATACCGTTAAAATAAATGTGGTCCGTCGTTGTCTAGTCATAGCTTGGGCCTCACATTCCTGATCCTCCCTCTGATTTGCACCGAGGGACCATGCTCACTCCTTGTTCAACGAAATAGTGACTCTGCCTCTCTCTCGTATTCATAGTTTTAAACTGTAATACTGTGCCTATTTGGACAGTTCCCAGGTATTTATTTACATATCCCAGAACGTTTTCCAAATGAGAATGCTAAGTGAAACGACCACACCAAGTTTGTGTGTGCACCCCCCTGCCAAGAGCCATAAACTGATCGGCATGCCTGTTTGCCACACAGCATGGTAGAGGTAATGGAAATGTTCCATTTCCACGAGACTTTCAAGGTCTGCTTGCCTCCGACCATGTTTTAGATTTGGTCTGTCACACATGCATAACAGAGATCAATCAGTCCTCACATTTACAAGGGATGACACCAAAGATATTAAGAAACCTAACACTAAGATATAAAGGCTTATGATTTTGTATATGAAAATTAAAAATCTATTTTGGTTTTCAAGCCCTAAAAAAAACATATCAAAATAAGTGTATATAAATGAAGCTTGCGAGTGAATGTGATTCTGTTTGAACATCACATAATAAGATGGTGTTCCACAAAACACTCGTCTGATTCAGGAAAATTAATGTATAAAGAGTAAAAGGTTAAAATGATAGCACTGTCAGTGATGCCTGTCCATTTCGTCCCGCTGAATTCAGAGTCTGGGCTGTGTGCGAATGCTGCAGCTTCCTCAGGCTCCTTCGAGGACTCGCTGCTCCTTCCGCTGGGTCATGACCGGGAAGACTGGGAGGGAGAAGGGAGGCGCCCTCCTGCTTGCTGGTGCATCTTGTGGCTGCTCACTAGTCACGAGTCAAAGCGTCAGGAGCCAGTGTGGGGACCGTACTTGTCTATTCTCCCGGCAAACTCCATGCTCCTTCCCAACCCTCCGGATGCCTCACCAACCCAGGAGAGAGGGACGGTGTGTGCACAGTGTCACCAGCGCAACTCAGCATACATCTCTGAGCCCAGAGAAAAGATGAAGACTAACAGTGCTCCCGTGATCGGTGCCTCGGGGGATGGCGAAGCTCTTGACCCAAAGGCCTTTGGAGCATTTCATTCTTTTTCTTTTTAATAAAAATTTCATGTTAACAACTAACACGTCCAGACAGGTGTAGAGTGAAAAGGAAGTCTCTATTCCCTCTCGTGCCTTGTGGTCCGACATCAATACTCCCAATCCCCTGACCTAGCCACCAGTAATAGCCCCTTGTGTCTACTTAGAGATGTTATATATCTGTGTACAGACATGTAATAAGTGTGTGCTCATATTTTTTTCATAAAGGATCACAAAGAGAATCCTCCAGTACATTCTGGTCTACAGCTTGATTTTTTTTTTCCCTTTACCAACGTCTAGATATCCTCCTAGATCCATATGTACAGTTCTGCCTATTCTTATAAGTAGCTACTAGTATTACATTGCATAGATTTGCTGTCATATTTTCAATGAAATTCTTATAGATAAATATGTCAAACTTCCCAACATTTAAGATATTGTAAATAATGATGTTGACTCTACTATATTATACAGTATATATTCTATAGACTGAGTAGCTTGAACAACAAAAATCTATTTTATTGTGTAGTTCTGGAGGCTGGGGAGTCCCAGATCCATGATAGCAGAAGACTCACTTCCCAGTGAGAACCCTCTAAGGAATTCCTTGAAGATGGTTACCTTCTCTCTGTGTCTTCACATGCAGGAGAAAGACAGAATGCTCTGGTCTCTTTTCTTATAAAGACAAGAGTCCCATCATGGGGACCCACCCTCATGACCTCATCTAAACCTGACTACCTCTCAGAGGTCCTACATCTAAACAGCAAATCACACTGGGGGTTCAGCCTTCAGTGAATTTAGAGGGGACACAACATTCAGCTCACGCTATTTTACATATCTTTGTATCCTCGAGGAAACAGTTTTATAAAGCATTTGTTAGGAATTTTATTGGTGGGTCAAGTAATATATACACTGTGTTTTTCATAAATTGATAAATTGCTCCCAAAGAGTAGTACATGAGAGCATAGTAGGCCCACACATCTCTATTCTGTTTATTGCTGTTTTATTTTATTTATTGCTAAGCTTTTAAATATGTTGCAATCCAATAGACAAATAATGGAATCTCACTCCATTTTTTAAACAAGATTAAGATTGAGCTAGCCAGGCGGAGAAGGACAGATACCATATGTTTGCACTCATAGGTCTGACAGGAAAACAGGAGAGAGCTAATGGAGAACACGGGGGAGCAGAGGAGGAAGAGAGAGTTGGGGAGAGAGAGGGATGTAAAACTTGAGAGACTATTGAAGGCTGAAAATGAACTGAGAGTTGAAGGGGAAGGGGAAGGGGGGAAAAGAGGTGGTGGTGATGGAGGAAGGCACTTGTGGGGAAGAGCACTGGGTGTTGTATGGAAAACAAGTTGACAATAAAATATTATGGAAAAAAAAGATTGAGCTTGATATTCAAAGGATTATTGGCACCACTTGTATTCTGACCCTTCAAATTACTTCTTAAGTCATTTTATTTTTGTATAGAGTTGTCTTTTTTTCTTATTGATTTGTAAAATCTTTTTTGCTTATTTAAGAAACTAGTTTCTGGAGATGTATATTGCTTGTACTTTTCCCAGTTGGTTGACTAATGGAATGTTCCAGCTAGTTATTAGTTCTTAACAAATTAGCCTATGTCTTAAAAAAAATAAGCTATTCTCAAAATTTTGAGACAGCACAGAACATAGAAGGGGGGGCAGTGTGACTGTGTGACACCTGCTGGCCTATAATGTTTCCTATGGCTTCCTGACTCTGATGTAGCCAGGGTGGCTGGCTGCTGACTGGACAGCTTGACCAGGGTCACAGTTCTGGGGCTTTGGTTCTTTTCTCAGCTGAATTCTCTTGTTCTCCTCAAAGTAGACTTCAGGGTCTCCTCCCCATATCGCCCCTCCATATGAACTCTCAATACGGTATCTTCCGCAGGAGAGCAGAGCTCCTAACTTGGCAATTCAGAGACTTCCACGAGTGCAAAAGTAGGATCTTAGGTCTGAAGTTATCACATTCTGTTGGTTGGAGTAAGTCTCAGACACACCCAGATCAAGGAAAGGACACCACAGTGTTCTCAAAGCCACTCATTAGCAGCCACCAGTAGAGCAAACTACCAGAAGGTTGTTTTTGATTTGGTTTTGTTGCCATAGGAAAAAAATTAAATGTTCTGGGTAGTCAGATACTTTCATCTACTCTTTATGGGTTCTGATCTTAGTGCCAGCTTAGAAAGAATTGCATTACTCCAAAATTATAAAATTTTCATCTGCTGTTTCTTCTAATACTTTTGGTGCTTTGATTTTTCTACAGTTAGATTTTTGTCTTACTTAGCTTCCATTTATTTTTAAGAAATAAAATGAAGTTACAATTTAAACTTTGCTGGTTTTTAAATCTATTTCAATGCTGTCTATGGGGTGATTTGAAGTCACATCTTTATTGTATGCTAAATCCAATATTGATGTGTATTTATTTTCATGCTCTCTATTTGCTACTCTTCCTCATTTTCCCTATGGCAACAATAGCGCCAAACTGTTGTGAATAGCAGATATTTTTTCAGTGTTTTGGGGTATGTGCAAAACAGAAGCACATAATCCAGATGACAGAAGCTGGACAGCAGGCAGCTCTTTGAAGAGGTGAGATGTTTAGCTGAGTGTAGCGATTCTGAAAGAGAAATAAATGGCTGAGAAAACAAAGCCCAGAAATCAACACTTCTTTTTCTATAGAATGTGGGAAGGGAATTTAAACCTTGTTGAAAATATAAAATAGTGACCCCCCCAGAGATTGGGTAAGCATGTTCATCTGATTTGGTGGGCTCAGCTCTAAACTGCCCTACCAAAGGGCCCCCAGAAGGTAGCACTTCCCCCCTGCAAAGTTGTGCCCAGCTCTTTGGGCATCGCCTGAGGCACAGGTCTTGGATTCTTCTGTAGAGTTTCACATATCTGTTCTCTTTCATCCTGTTCTGGCTCCTTCAGAACACAGGGAAAATGAAAATAAGTGTTCTCTTGAGTTAGAGATAGTTTATGTGAATATTTAAATATATGTGATTTTTCTATTGCATGAATATTTTCAATATGTTATTAGTAATAATTTATTCATGGGAAAATCCCCTTAGAAGACTACCAATCTATATAGTTAATGTACAGAAGCAATTATTGAAATATTTCATTATTTGCAGAGGAGACACGCTGGCATCCATAACCATTATGGAAATCATTAAAGCATTCCTTGTTTCTTTCCTGTTTTCACTTCCCGAGTAGTTGAGGCCTGTCCCCTGCATCATGGGGTATTTATGGAAGTGCGTTGTCACAGATGTAGGATCTCCTCTGGCCAATGTGAAACTTTCCTTTAGGAAGGAAAATGTACATATTCTCTCCCACAGACGACAGTCATCACCTGTCCTGAAGTTCAGGACAGAGAGTCTAGAACCTCCTCAGTGCTACCTTGCGATCATACTTTCATGCAAATGTGCTTTCCTACCTGTGTTTATAACCACATTTTCCTCTGGTATACACCTGAAATTTCCCCCCAGGTTTTTATTCTTCTATTTTCCAGTTTAAACAACCCCAAATTGCTTTAGCCTTTCTTTATGAGTTATTTATCTGAGTCTCCTCTGAGTTTATGCCCTCCATGTACTTTATAAACAAAGATCAGGAGGCACCAAAAGGCAAAAGAACCTCTAAAGTTGGCTCAGTAGGTCATTGAGCAGTTTGAGAATAAACACAGAACCCTTTGTGTTCTGGATGTTATCTTTTATTTTCTGTTCTCTTCTATCATTCCCTTATAAAATAGAGCAAAACACAGTATAGTTGCTGCAACTAAGGTTCAAGACATATTTTGCTCACAGGTCGTATTAATTATGAGAGGAAATTACATGAATTTCCATTTGCATTTTTCTCTTTTCCACATTATCATTTGCCAGTTAAATATGTATCGATACAAAGACTTCATAAAAAGAAGAATCATTCCTTGAGATGCATTTTTAAAAATTAATAGACTAAAGGCTATACCCCTAATTTTGTCATTGCTAAATTTTGTATGTCCAAATTATAGTACTGCTTCTTCTTTCTTTGAAAGGAATTCTACAGATGTTTGCAATAATTACATAAAAATCTGAGATTTTAAATTACACAGATTTTTATCACTTTGTAAAGAATTAGTATGTGTCATAAAATGCTTTTTTTAACCTCTTTCAGAATGATCTCATACCACTTTACTATACTTTGGTCATCAAATATAATTCACTAAATCTCCAGAAAGCAGTTGGTTTTCCAAATACCAAGGTAGCTCTTTGGGAGATTTAAAAGATATTCCTCCTCTCTAATAACTGAGTAATACAAGACGTGGGGAGAGAACATACAGAAGAACTTGCTACAGAAGACCTAGACTTGTGTAAAGATACTGATTATCAATCTGGAAGATTCTCTGAGTTTAGGGCTCCTCTGCATGTGGTCTGGGCACCAGTGACCAGCTCCCATGACTGTCACGTGCTGGGCAGCTCCTGGTGGGGCAGAACTAAATTGATTCAGTACTATTGTTCATACAGATTTAGCAAAAGACTACCTTTATGTTTTGGTTTTATAGAAACTTCTTTATGTTCTAACAGTTTCAGTCTTCTTAGAGGTGTATCTGTGCTCAGAGGGCTGTTGTTATCTTTTTATCTCAGAAATGCACAGAACTATGCTGTCCCAGCTTTATTTTAAGCACCAAAGTAAAAATGAAAATAAACACTACAATTTAGAATAGCTTGGCAAGCACAGATCGTGAGCAAAATTCCAGTACAATATAGAATATATACCTGTATGTATAAGGATTATAGATTTTCAAGTGTGGTTGTTTTGCAGAAATAATTTTTAAGTGTGTATAGTAATTAAGATGATCATCTTAACAATGAATAATCCATAACACAAGTCTTTGGTTATAAATTATTTTGAAATACTGGCAAAACTGTTAAAGTTTGTGCCTTATTTTTAGTGAAAGCACAGTGAAGTTTCTGTTAAATCAATGGAATTCTTCCAAAACCAGCGCAAAATAATGCTCTCTGAAATGAAAAAGAGGAATTTAGTCTCTAAAGACAGAGAAAGGAACAAAACCTTGGAAATAGTACTCAGAATTACATTCTTCATTGAAAAATTGGATAGAACCCACAGTGTTCCCTAGAAGGTTGTAAAATCAATCACAAAAATTAATGGCAAAAGAAGCTGCTGGAAATATTACTTATCATCTGACCAAGAGAAATCAAGATGGAGCCCCAGAGTGGAACGTCTTCATTCTGGCCTGGGCAGGATCCCAGCCTATCTACTGAAAAAGTCCGTCTATACCACAGTGAAGCCTGCTGGTGCTAGAAGATGGGAAATACCCATGGTGTTCTGAGAAATTCCTTTCAACATGGAATCCTATACTTACTCAACTTCTTATTAAGTGTCTAAGTGTATTAGTCAGGCTTCTGAGAGAGAATATATGTAACATCCTATTGGTTCTGTTTCTCTGGAAATATATATAGAGATGCATAATAGATCTATCAAGTTATAGATATGTCTATCAAGATAGGGATCTATACCTATCATCTACCTATATATTTATATGTAGAGAGAGATTATAAGTTGATTCATGAAATTATAAAGTCTGTGAAATCCCCCCACCTGCCATTTGCGAGCTGGGAACCCAGAAATGTCTGCACTCTTAATTCCGGTCTCTGTCCAAAGGCTTGAGAAGGAGACAAGTCAATGATATGAATCCTAGTCCAAGGGCAGGAGAAAATTGATGCCCCAAAGGAAACAGGCAGGCAGGAAACAAAAAGGGGTGAATTCCTTCTTCCTCTGCCTTTATGCTCTAGTCAGGCCTTCAACAGATTGGTTGGTGCCTGCTCAAATTATGGGGGCAATATGCTTTACCCAAAACACAGATTCAGACACTAATCCCATCCTGAAACAGCTTCACAGGAGTACTCAGAACTAATGCTTAACCTGTGGCCCAGTCAGGCTGACACATAAAATTGACCATGAGAGCAAGTCAGTAAAGATACATGTAGACATGAAGGGTCCAGAAATGTTTCCCTCCCATGCAGCTTTTCTGAAAATATCTATGACATGATCTGGGCTCCAGCAAAAGACAAGGGAAATGAGCAAAACGGGGAAACATGGGCATCTCAGAGTGAAAGTGAAGGATTCCCAGAGGAGGAAAAAAAAATAGTAACTTGAAGATGTACTCCTGAAGAAATAGAATTGGAGCCCAAGATAAAGGAAGACAGAGTATTCAGTAAGAAAATTCTAGAAAGACAGTTTGATAGCAGACCTGCAAAAGGAGGCATTTACTCTAGAACAATTAGGTAATGAGTTAGAGAAAATGTTGGAGGAGTTTAGTATTAGGTTGAGAAGGTATAAGTTTATTCTGTCAGCAAGATGAAAGAACAGCAGTTTGACACTCAAGAAAAGCCAAAATCTGTGCTAGGAAGCTTCCCACATATAAAACAAAAATACAAAAGCAATTAATTGTGTATAAGGAAGAATAATGCATTCAATGCAAATTTTGGAAAAAATCCTCTTTTTGAGTGGCCCAGTTTTTAGTATATGATAGGATAGGACCTCTCCTTAATGTTGGATCCAGGGAATATAATTTGCATAAAGTCAGTATATCATTGTGTTTGTTTAACTTAATTTCTAGAATCCACCTATAGGCAAAGTGGGGGAGATATAAGCATGGATGTTACAGAACAAAATGTACATGTCACATTGAAAATGTAAAAATAATGGTATGACTGCAGAAAGCTCAGAAATGAGAGAAAAGAGGTGGAGATTCTGCACAGGGCTTCACCTCTTCACTTTACATGACAGATGGTCAAGATAAGACCAAACTTCAGGGATCGAGATGAAGATAAGTCTTAAGAATACATTTAAAGTAAAACATGAGTCATCATACGAACTGAAAATAAAAATGATGACCAAAAATTCTCTGGGTAAGAGTGTTATCCACTCAGGAACGTCTGGACCCTGCTGCTCTCATCTGACCCTTCCTACCTTATCTGACCTTGGTTCTTTTTGCACGCTGTCCTCCAGACCTCAGGAGGAGTCTGTCATCTGTCATCGAGAAAGTTCTCTGTGTCCTTCATCTCTCCACGTGCCCCCTTACCTCCTTGCTCTCAACTAAGCGGGTATGGTTGAGGCAAATTTTTGGTCTGCCCTTTGACCCCAACTCCAGAGCTACTGTTTTGAACGTGCTTCACAAGGAACAAAATGTAAGTTACTGCCCACTGTCTCACCCTGTTTCTCTGTCTCTAAGCTGGTTGGCAACTCAACACGCAATAGTTCATGTTCACTGGCCCTCAAAATCACACGCCTGCCTTCCCGTCAGGGGCTGCGCAGGAGACCCTGGCTGTTCTCCTGCAGCTCAGAAAGCGGCCACAGCACTCCCCTGCCTTGACTTGGCAAAGTTTGGCTTCCGTCTGCTTGGATGGGCCATTTGTATCTTCTAGACTCGGAGCTAGCTGTGCTGGCGAAGGTTTAACCACCAGATCTCTGAGGAAAACACAGCCCTCCTGTGTGCTCATTCAGTTTCTGGGATGTCGATAGCCCCATCTTGGCCAACGGAATCCCCACTATCTGCACTGAACACAGACTTGGTAAGGGATGCAGGTGTTCTAGCTCTGGAGGCCATGCAGGCTGGCCCCGGGACGCGCACCTGCTTGGAATGGTTCCTTTCAGTTCCTCTCCCTGGACCCACAGACTGGGTGCTGGAGGCCTTTCAGTACAGTGGCTAGGATCAGTTTCCTCGATGTGGGGAGCCGGGTTTGAGGACAGGAATGAATAACCATTCTACCTGTTAAGCGGGAACTAACCAGAATCAGTAGTTCAGTGTGCCATTCCGTCACACACAGCATTCTGAGAGTAGCCGTTTGTATAGACAACATCAGGGTTTCCCGTAGCGTGTGCCTTCATGCTGTTCTTTCCCACATCAGTAGTTCAGTACATGTGTTTTAACTTTGTGTATTTGTGCGTCTGCATATTTTTAACTATGTACATATTCACTTTATTTTTTAACTAAACATATTTACCTTTATACTTAATATATTTAAATATGTGTTATACATTTAACATTTATTATATATATTTATGTAAAATATATGAAATATACAGTGGATATATCAAATAAAAACATATATACACACACATGTGCATACACACACATACCCCAGTAACTCTAAATCTTTACCTAAACATACAGTTATTTGGGATAAGCAATAGAGCCTATACGAAACATTTGGACCATTTAGCCTAAAGCGGGTTAGGATTTTTATTGACTCACGGAACATATTTTAAAAAGATTATACGCAGCCTGATAGCGTGGTTTGATGGGACGTGAGAGGGAGGGGTGGGCTCTCCGGTCGCGGCCCCCTGGCAACGCTGGACCCACTGGGGGGCCACCGTGGGGCGGGGTCCGAGCTCTTCAGTCTTCCAGTGTTTCAGCAAAATGCAAGCACAGGCACTCCTTCTGTCGTCTTTTCCCCTGGTCGAAGGAGAAGACTGCTGTTAATAGAATGACCTGAAACAGGCAGAGGAATTTGCTTTCGGTAATGGGAAGAAAACAATATTCAGAAAAGAATTCTCATGTGACGGCATTGCTCGCTCTGATTCATCGCTTAACGTGCCGGCCCGGCATACCGCCAGCCCGCGGCCTGTCGCCTCCAGGCCTCTCCTCCAGAGTCCCCTCGGAAACACTGCCACAGGAGGGTCAAAGGACCCTTCTGAGAATGTCCTTAACTAATTCCTTCCTGGAAACAAAACCTTCCTCGTTTTGCCAGGAGACCTGTGTATGTTAAAATGTATGAAGTTATTAAGCCTTTCCCGTGGCCCAGATGAATTTACAAAAGGCAACAAATAAAACCAGTTCTTGTCAATATTGTCTTTAAAAAGTATCTTCGTTTTTGTATCCCGCCCCCGCTCTGTTTCAATCAGATCTCCACCATTGTTTGCGGTTATTTATTGGAAAGCCATTATTTCTGTGTGCTCAACAGTAGCACATTTATGGAACTGTGGAGTAGAATCCCTGGTATCTGGACCACATCGGAAAATCTGAGACATATTGTCATGGAACTTCTGAAATATCCTATTATGGGATCATTTGGACGTGAGGAAGTAAAGAGAAGAATTCACTGGCTTAGGGACCTCGTCTGTCTTCTCAGTGCTCTTTCTTGTACTTTAATCATTGGCGACATTCTTTTTCTCTCCAAATTCACTGTATTTATCATGTCTCTATTCTTTGGGCCTTGGCTCTGAGCTCTTTTTTTTTTTCACTTCTATTATTACATTCATTAAATATTTCTCTCCTCAGTCTGGTCAGACGCCCAGTGACACTAGAGTCTGGACTAATGTTTCGTAGGCATCACTGGACGCACCTGCACCTGAGCCCGCCCCCAGACTCTGCTGTGGCTGCTCCTTCTAACCGGACTCCCCGTTCCCTTCCGTTTCAACAAAGTCAGGTTCCGCTAGTACTCGAAGAGTCCAGCTTCCCTGCTATCAATTCCAGAACGACTTTTTTTTAAATAACTTCAGGCTTTTTCTACTTTCTCTGAATTCACCCAGTGGCTGATATATTTGTAGATAACTGGAGACAAAATTGTAGAAAAACGGACAATATATGTTCAGTAACTAGTTGTCGATTCCAACTTGGTTGAGCATAACGAGGTCGTACGAGGTAGTCTGATGAGAGGGTTAAGGTGTTAAAAATAATGTTTGTTTGTAAAGGTAGTGTATGCTATTTTGGCATGTGAAAAATATAAATAATACCTTTAATGTCACTTACAGTAATGGGCACTACTCAGCTTTGTTGCATTTCCTTTATCTGAACGTCAGAGCATTTTGTAAATATTTTATAAAAACACAAAGGGACATACTATTTTTAGTTTTCCAGAAGATTCCCTCAGAGTGATATTAGCTACAGTTACAGGAGGAAAGTATTGGTCCCTTATTGGGATAAGTCTTATAATACTTTTATGAAAATGGATGGATGTAACATTTTGTAGTTCCAATCATAGAATGCACTGGAAGGTGTTTCCATCTGGTCTCTTTTTTGGACAATGGGAAACGTATGCCAATGCTTTTCTGAAACTTCTGTTTTTCAGCCTAATCTGTGGACTTTGTGGCTGGTGTAGCAGGTCTGCCCTGCTCCAAATTCATCATCAAAGGCCACACTGACAGGGCTATGGGGTGGAGGGCATCCATGCTGGCCTGGTCTTGCAGGGGGGGCAAGAGCTGCTGTGAGGCCAGCTGCCAATCTAGAGTGAGAGACTCTGCAGGCAAATAATCACAAAGTTTCCTGTCTCTTTGCCCTTGACTTCCACCTATGATTTACCATTGATATATAACCTGGACTCTGGGGGACATTTTTCCTGGTGGCGATGCTAGACCCTCTTTCCACACAAATTACAAAGGAGCTATGAGCACAGATCTGCGGCAGGAACTGGGCCACTGCCACGATTCTCTTAAAAATTTATGCTGTTCCCAGGCAGGGAGGGATTTGCCAAATTCTCATCTGATCCAACTGTGTTTTAACTATTACTCCAGAAACGCGCAGACTTCGTGACACTCCCCATGTTACTTTGCCCACCAGCAGAATGACATTCCATCACCAGCAAAGACTCCAACAGGGTTTGCCTCGAAATCACTCACTCTGTAACCTGTGCAAGGTCGACCCGAGCCACAGCATTGTTAGATGCACAGTGACTTTGATGAGCACAATTGCGTGCGCCTCCGTCTCCTCATCTGCAAGATGCAGTTAACTGCGTTCATTTCGAAGGATTGTCGTGAAGTTTACATGAACATGACGTAGGTGAAGGATATTCTGAGTATAAAACAATACACAAAGTGAGGAATAAATATTCTTGGTTGTGGCACAGTCAAGAGCCTTTAAAACCTATAGCTCATTCCCCCTTCCCTTATATGCATCATGACTCCTACTTTCCAGGAAATGATTTTAAAAAATACTTTTGTAATTCAGAGGATTCACTCTGCCCATTTAATCTGATGGTTCATTAAGACTCATTTGTAGTATTTTAGTTTTACCAATTTAGTGTAACTGGAGAAGAGGAAAATATTAAACAGCTTGAAGTATCAATTATAAGTATCTCTTCCAGTCTTTTGCTGTACTCTAAAGAATAGGCTTTGCTGCTAGCAGGGTTGTTGTATTCACGGTTTCAAAACTCAATAACCAAAGATTTGCTCTTGATTTTTTTTTTTTGAGGATGTAGTAGATGAGAAAAGCTCTGTAGAAAGAGAAGATATTTCATGTCATGAACAACATGCATTATAGCAGGGGGAGGGGAGAATATATACTTCTCAACCAAAGTGTGATACGGAAGCAAAGTTATTTTTTAAAACTGACACATATCATACCTAAATCTATTATTTATCATTTGAAATTACACCGCTTTGGTAATCTCAATAAAGCACAGTTCGCTTCTTCTAGAAGAAAAGCAAGCCTAAAATAGAGATGATAGAATGTCAGCAGGAGCTTGGATTAGACCCTTAGAGTCTGAAAAAGGAGCTTATGCTTTTAAGCAAAGTCAGTAGGGTGATAGATAAGTCTAGGAGGAAGGGGAGGAGGGGGAGGGGAGGGAGGAGGCGGAGGAGGAGAAAAGTTGAGTGGGAGGGGGAGGAGGAGGGGGAAAGGGAGGGGAGGAGTGGAAGGGGAGAAAGAGGAGGGTGAGGGGGAGGTGGAAGAGGAGGAGAAAAGTTGAGTGGGAGGGATGACAGGAGAGAAGAATCATGAAACAATAGCGGCCCCGGTGCATATGGTGCAGTTACATTCTTCTTAGTTAAATAAGTCAGGCTTCCAGATTCTAGGAGGCTGCAGGTGGAATGGAGGCAGTATGTGTTTGCTTCAGCCTGAACCAGAGGGAAGAGAATGTAAGTAGAGAACACTACCGGCTCTCTCAGCAGCTGTTTCTCTGGTTTCTGGGCCGAGGGTTCAGAACGATGATCATGGTAAACATTCAGAGGAGAAAAGTAGAAAGACTGGGGCCTCCCTGAACACAGTTATCGTCTGTCATTGATTGAGTTGCTGGGATCATTTCCTCCCTCCATTACTTGTCAAGCAGAGGAAGGGTGCCCAGTGTGCTGGCCGTCCCCTGTGTCCCCATGACTACCGTGTGCTGCTAGTTCCCTTCTGCAAGGACAGTGACTGATTTTTATGCCGACTTTTCCCTGAGTATCGTGTTCTGTGGGGATAGAACATGACTAGAAAATAGAGCCGGTGGAGTGATGTTTCTGTTGTTCCCAATTTAATTTCAGCATCAGGAATTGAGATATGGAAAAAGAAAGAGAACCTAGAACCAGAAAGGCAAGAGAGGTAATAAGGACAAAGATCCCAAGAACAGTGATAACACCATCTTATAAAAGCCTGGCACTGTGAAAATAAGGCTACGTTACCTCTAAAATAATTGTTATATGCCCTGTTTTGGTCATCTATCACTAAGTAGATAGATGGTCACTAAGTAGCAGTCAAATGCTCTCCCATCCAAGTACTAACCAGGCCCGACCCTGCTTAGCTTCTGAAATCAGACGAAATGGCACGTTCAGGGTGGTATGGTCATAGACAAGATGGTCACTAAGTAGCAAACTTCCTGAAAGTTTGACAATGTCAAACAGCATTTAATCATTTCACAGTTGTGTAGGTTACAAATTTGGGCAGGGCTCAACTGTCCTACTCTGCGTGGATGGATGGGGACTGGTAGTGCCCGGCTGGCAGAGGAGTCCGCGCATGTGATGCCTTGGTGGGGGTGGATGAGAGCATGGATTCAGTTGTGACTCTGAGGGACCACCTACATGTGTCCTCTCCAAGATGGGCAACATCAGAGTAGAGAGCTCCCGGGAAGAACATTCCAAGACATGGAACAGCAGCTGTCTGATCCAGGCCTGGGCCCAGAAACCGTCAGAACTTTCTTCCCACTGTTTTCTATTGAGCAAAGCAGTCTCAGGGTCCTACTGGATTTGAGGAGAGGGGGCAGAGACCCCACGTGCAGTGGAAGGAATGTAGAAGAGTCCATGGCCATCTTCAATCCTTGCAAAGCCCTTTCCTTTCTACATATAAACTTAGTGTCCTGTGAGTATAAGCGGACCTATTAGCTGCATTTTCTTTTCACTTGTAATTATTCATCACCCATCACTGCTTCATCTCCACTGAATCTTTCTTCCAGTGTTCTACTGAGAACAATCGTTTCTAGCCCCTTAGTTTTACTTGTTTGGTTCCTACCAGCTGAGCGGACACAATGCCCTCAACCCTTCCTAGCTTCTTCATCTGGGTGATTCCTACTTCCCCGACCTTGCCTAGCTTCTCCAAGAAGCCTTCCCTCAAGCACTGGCCTTTATCTCCATTGTGCCTGCCTTCGTTCATTCATTCATTCACTCATTCATTCATCTAATTATCTATTCAACAAATATTTACTGAGGTTTGAGTAGGTACCCCAGGGAACTTGAGCTGATGATGAATTAGCAGGGCAAACTTACTCTGACCTCGAAAGCTATCTTGGGGATGTGAGTCTCCAGGTTATGCACGGTAGTTTCGTGTTTTGGATTCTTGGCCACCTGCACACATCATCATTAGCCTCCGAGTACAGTCAGGTCAGGCCACAATTAGCTTGCTCTAGCTCCAGGAGACCAGACCTGCAGAGTTTATTCATTTTCTTTGGCCAACCACTCAGCTCTCTCCCTTGCTGACTTTGTGTCAGTAGGAAAAAGAGAAAAATTGCCTGGCTCAGTGAAGTCAGAGGGAGGTTTGATCAGGGTGGTTAATAGCTAGGGTTGGAATTCAATTTTGAATTTTCCTGCTGTGATGGTTAAATGTGAGGCTTTATACTCACATTTCTCTTTCATTCTTCTCAGCTATATTTTTCCTGGAAAATTTGTCCACGGTCATGAAAGTAACCAAATATAAGAAAATTTAGTATTTTTCTTAATAGCACCAAGCAAGTGGTCTATAAAATATCATGCTTATTTCATGGAGTGAGGTCTGGTCCTTGTAGATGACATCCATGGCCATCTCAGATGAAGGTTACTTTGGAATTACTCCAAATTTCACCACATTAAAGTTTGGTGGAACGAGCTCCTATTAGGCTCTGCAGCAGCACAAAATAATGTCAGCATTAAATGACTACAGTTATCAATAACAAGCCACATTGAAGCAATAGCCATACTAGTTTAATGTTTGTGAATAATCATCTGAAAGTGATTAAAACAACAAAGCATGCTAGGCCGTGATAATGGTGTTTTCATAAGTGCGCACAAGAGATGCCACTATGAACTGTGACCACTTGGCAGCATCGCCTGAAAAGATTCAAGGAAGGAAGCCTAATTTCACTTAGAGCAGAACAGTAGGAAGGATTTCAAGGGTGAAGATATTGAGAGGAGTGTGTTCCAGGTACGGAGACACACACAAGCAAAGCAAGACTGGGAAACAAGAAATGGTTAAGAAGTGCTAAGGTCTAGGCCACTAGCAAGATGTGAGTCTTGGAAAGGAAAGAGGGTTCCATGCTGAGGACAGCCTCAGATCTCCTCCTGATGAGTTTGTTTCTACTTTAGAAAAAGAAATGGGCCACCCCTGAAATTTCTGAGAAAACATGGATGTTTGTATAACTGTGATTGAGGAAGATTAATCTTCTGGTCATAGGAACTAGAGATAAGCAATATAGTAGGAAGTCGTCTTTCCTGCCATATGTTCTAGGAAAAAGGGAGAAAGGATTGGATGGGATCAGCAACCAACCAGTAGAGGGACATGGGAAAGTCATTGCTAGCAGTAGCCATAAAAAATTTCCAACCATCTGTTGGTGAGGAGGAGTTGACAGGGTGGGTTGTGCAGTTAGCCAACAAGGGCATAAAGGTGGGGTCACGGGTGTCTCCAAGGTTTAGAACTTTTCCTCTGGGACCATGAGAGGAGTCCCTCCATCTAGAGCATAGATTCAATTCGGACATGAGCATAATCAACCACAAATATGGCTTTTGACCCAGTATCTGCTCATTCAAAAATAATTCATTGTCAGGGTGCCTGGGTGGCTCAGTTGGTTAAGTGTCTGGCTTCGGCTCAGATCATGATTTCACGGTTCGTGGGTTTGAACCCCGCATCAGGCTCTGTGCTGACAGCTCAGAACCTGGAGCCTGCTTCGGATTCTGTGTCTCCCTCTCTCTCTGACCCTCCCCTGCTCGTGCTGTCTCTGTCTCTCAAAAATAAATTTAAAAAAACATTTAAAATAAATAAACAAACTCGGGTTATAATCTCACGGTTCATGGGTTCAAGCCCCATATCGGGCTCTGTGCTGACAGTGCTGAGCGTTCTTGGGAATTTCTCTCTCTCCCTCTCTCCCTACCCCTCATCCCTCTTTCTCCTCTCAAAATTAAAGTAATAGTAATAATAATTCATTGTGTTCTTCTTTGTGCCAAAATTGTGCTAAAAAATTTAGCAGCAGAGAGGACTTACGCAGCACTTTCTAAGAGAGCAACGCCAGATTTGAGGAGAAAGGCAGAAGGTATTGTGAGCAGGTCTCAGAATCAGCACACTAGCAGAATCAGAAAGACTCTGCTCCTGTAAAGTGCAGGTCATTGTTTCTTGCTCACCCTGTGACCCTCATTAGTCATCATGATTATCATCACCCGTTTTTTGAGTTATTATTTGCCAAGCACCCAGCTCTGTGTATTTAAGATATTTAGCCCTCACAGAACCACCGAGGTAGATACTGCTGTCTAGTGTGTATTTCACAAATGGAAACTGAGACTCAGATAAGACAAGGAATTGGCCCAGGTTCGCACAGGTAGTAAGCCCCTACTCCTTCAGCAGGAAAGCGGAAATGATACAGTAAGAATGCAGGGAGCCTTGGGGTTTAAAGCAGACATCTATTTTAAACTGTATCCTCTTTATTATCAATCTAGAGCGTCTTTAGGATATTTTGTTTCCTAATGAGAACAAAGACAGCTGGTCGACAATGACCAAACCTCATAAATTCTGCGCTTTAACTGGCTAAGCCGATCATTGATGTGTTAATACATTTTGTATTAGCTCTACTTTCAAGTTACTCAATAATGTCATGGTGACTGGGATTATCTATACCCTGGTTTGACAGAGCTTACTGAAAGCAGCTTTTGATATAATACTCTAAAGAGGAATATAGAAATATTTATTTTATTCAGCATATTGAAAACAAAAGGTTGGTTTCTGCTACCAGATACCTTCTTCAGAGCCTTAAACTAATGACCAGTTTCACTAAATTACCATTATATTAAGGATATTAAGATATAAACACATAGGAAAAATGAAGATGTATAATAACAGCTTTGAGAACTGTTTGCCTTATTTCAAACATCGGAGGGGGACCTGGGAGACAGTTAAGCATCCAAATTCAGCTCAGGTCGTGATCTCGCAGTTTGTGAGTTCAAGCCCCCGTTGGGCTCTGTCAGCACTCAGAGCCTGGAGCTGCTTCAGATTCTGTGTCTCCCTCTCTCTCTGCCCCTCCCCCGCTTGTGCTCTGTCTCTCAAAAATGAAATACATGTTAGAATTTTTTTTTTAAAATTTGGAAAATCTGCTTCTTTGCAGGATAGTTAGAGATCATCCAAATAGCCCATTGAAATATATTGGAAATTTGGAAACCATCCGTTTTCCAGAAGACTACACAAACATTTGTAAGAAGTCTATATGTGTACTAAACAAACGCATCATTCTTAAAAGCCCGGAACGGTGTGCTGCTCTTAAGGTTTCACTGTCCTCTGTATCTGCCTTCCTTGAACGAGCAAATCCTCTCTACCTAGAGGTACAATTAGCTCTAACTGCTTTCTCTATGGGTGGTTCATGCGCTTGAAGTCTTTTACTTCCAAAGAACCTAGATTATGTCGGAGTAAAGGTGTGTTTGCCTCCTCCCCTGTGGCTGCGCTTGAACTTCACAAAACCATCACGTAGTTTGGAGTCCTTGGAAATCTACAAGAGATGTTCCAGTCTTAATGTTCTGTCGGACGGGGGCTGAACCTTTAAGGACGTTCTGAGAACAAACTTTCTGTAGCTTCTGAAATTACTCAGACTTATCAGCCCTCGAAGCCTCGTGTTTAGGAGAAAAGATATCCAGCAAAATAACCTTAGTTCTTCTCTTTGATATTCGATTTTCAGTCATGCGCATGGTGATCGGAAATGGATGGAAGTAAACAGAAACTAGCAGGACTCACTTATATCTTAGCTTTACCCTCTCATTACAAAAAGTGCCTTTTTTAGCTTAAAAAGAAAAGTCAGTTTTATAGTAAGACTGTTTTGAACAGCTCAAGCTGTGCCTTGTATTTCCTCGGGGCGTCCATGAACTCAGTGGTGATGCTCTTCACAGAAGAGAAACAGCCAAGCGTAATGCTGAGATGTGGCCCTCCGGGGGCCTCCACCATCCCATTCTCTCCTCTTGTTTTTTAAACATGGCCGAGTTCCGACTTGACGTAGCCATAAAACTCTCCTGGTGGCATTTTAGAGGCTTTTAAAAGTACGCCCCTCATAATATGTTCTATTACAGTGGTGATTGTTATTGTTGTTATTTCTTACTTTGTAGCAAGAGCGAAGTCTCCCTTGGGATATATTGGGAATGGATTGAGGATACCAACCATGGATCACAGTAGTCCACTTCATTTTCTCCCATAAAGGCCAGTTTCGCTTGCTGTCTGGAATCCTGGTTGGCAATGTTCTCCTCTGGAAGGAGCTATTGTTCTGACCCTGGAGGCCTAGAAATGGGGAATGGAACTGAGTTGGCAGTGAAACAGCATTGTGAGGCATCAGCTCTATTTAAGAGTTAACATGATCATTTCCCTATTGTCTTGTAGATCCACTTAGTGGGGATTTAGAATTGTATTTCCCAAATGAGTCCACAGTGCTTGGAATAGAGTAAAACAGGCTTTTTCAGGGTAAATCCTTGACAGAGGATTAGGCTCCTGGAACAAACATAGGAGAAAAGTGGACAGGTCCTTGGATCTGTCTGCCCTTCTTTATTAGGACCACATGAAAGCCGTAGTATCATTGACCTTCCCATAGCCTCCCCTCGAAATTTACATACACCTCTGGAAGCTTTTCCTCACCATCATGTGAGTCTCCAACTCGTGTAACAGAAATTGCTGTTTTCAAACTTTTTGTTTCAGTCTTGCCTAAAACAATACTGTAATTTTTTAAAAATTTATTTGTTTGAGATAGTTTGTGCAGGTGTACATGCGCATCTGAGTGGAAGAGAGGCAGAGAGAGAGAGAGAGAGAGAGAGCGAGAGAGAATCCCAAGCAGACTCCTCATTGACATGGGGTTTGATCTCATGAACTGTGAGATCAGGACCTGAGCTGAAATCAAGGATCAGACATTTAACTGACTGAGCGATCCAGGCATTCCATCCCAAAGCTATCATTTGATTATATATTTTTGCCACTTGCCAACAGGTCACCATATTTAAAAATGTTTAGTAGTAAATATATTTGCCTTTGTTTTCCTGGATCACCTACTTGTAAGCAATACACTTAGCATATGCTGTATTTTTATTCCTAAATTGTTATGGCACAAACTTTTCCTAGACTCAGAAACATTTTCACCACTTTCCAGGCTCTGTCATGTAGGCACTCAAGACCAAATGCATTAGGTTCTTTCACTCCAGACTTCCCATCTTGTCATCATGCTGTGGTCTCTGCCACCGATGGTTATAACTTCTGCTTTTCTGGGCATCATTTTGTTTTTACTGGTGACCAGCTCAGATGACCTTAACACGGGCACTGGGGATGGTCAGTGTTTCCCAGTTTTCTCCATCAGAGCTAAAAGAAGCAGAGTTTAACTTTTACCAGACTTGATTAAATGCTTAGAGAAGTAACACAGGAAAAATAATCAATAGGTGCTTTAGAAGCTTTCCATAAGTGCCACATCTTACTGCGTCTCAGAATCCTTGCCACACCCATGTTGGTCTCCAGGGCTGGTAGACGTGTCCACCATCTCCATGGGTCTATCTAGATACCCCTTCTCTTCCCAGAGTCCAGGCCCCAGCGTTCCCTGGTCCCAAAGGACAGGGCTTTCTCTCTCCCCTCTGTGGAGGTCCAACTCATTTGACATTAGTGCACTCATTCCCTTTAGTCATAAGCAGCAGCTTTTTTACAATAGGAAACCTTAACTTCCAAAGCCTGAATAAAACATTTCCAGGTGGTGCATGCACAAGAGTGCCCATGTCTAAGAAGACAGCATGCTTGGTATCTCCATATGGGTACTTGTCTGAGAGCCAGAGGCCACACTTTCCAGGTCCCCGTGTGTAGGTGGGATCAAGTAACAAGTTGACATGTTACGTGTTACGTTCCTCATCAGTGCAACAGGAAGTGCATGTGGTTTGTCCACTCTGCTTCTTCCCTTCTGTTGGCTGGACACAGAGCACTGAAGACCCAGGGATTCATAAAGTCACAAGATCCAAGAAGTTTGGGTTCCCAAATCTCTCTGGAAAAGGAAGGCACCAGCTGACCAGAACATTTGTGGGGCAATTTTGGAGGCATGAGACGTTTATAGTTGACTCTAATGACTTGGGTTTGAACTGTATGGGTCCACTTATACATGGATTTTTTTTTTATAAATGTAGGACAGAACTCTAAATGTATTTTCTCTTCCTTATTTTTTAGTAACATTGTTTGGTTACTCTGTTGTAATAATACAATATATAATACATTTACAAATACGTGTTCATCAACTATGTTATCAGTAAGGCATCTAGTCAACAGTAGGCTATTGGTAGTTAACTTTTGGGGAGTTGAAAGTTGTCCATGGATTTTCAGTTGTGTGGGGGTTGGAACCTCTAACCCCTGTGTTATTCAATGGTCAACTGTATATCTTAAGAAAGTGAAATTTTACTTTTTGTTGTTGTTGTTAGAGTTGTTAGTGTGAATAGTACTAATTCAGTCTGAAATATCTTCATTTGGAACTTTCCTTCCATTCAGGGCACTTGAGAAAATACTTTGTAGGCATTTGCCTTATATCAGGATAGCTTAAGAGCACCCTCTGTAGTGGCCTTTTACAGATGAGAAAAGCAAGAACAAAAAACGATAACAACATCAACAACAACAAATACGAATCCAGGGATCTGCCTCCAATGACAAATTACAGTTTTTATTATAAACTGCAGAAATTCTTAGGGCACCTGGGTGGCTCAGTCATTTGAGCATTTGACTCTTGATTTCAGCTCAGGTCATGATCTAATGGTTTGTTAGGTGGAACTCCACGTCTGGCTCCACACCGGGCATGGAGCCTCTTAAGATTCCCTCTCTCCCTCTCTCTCCCTACCCCCTTTCTCCCCCCTCTCTCCCTATTTCCTCCCCTCCCTCTTTTCTCTCTTCCTCTCTCCCTCTTCCCCTCCCCCTCCCTCTCTCCATCTCTCTCTCTCTCTATCCCCCTTTGCCCTCCCCCCATAGCTTGCTCCTGTGCTCATGCACTCTCTTAAAATACATAAATAAACATTAAAAACACAAAAATGCAGAAGTTCTTACTTTACTTGAACCATTCTAGCTTCAAGAGTCCAGGGTCCCTTTATGCCTATAACCTTACTTATTAAATTAATACTAATCCTTCTTTGCTCAATTTTACTTGGAGTTAAATTATATACTTATTCTTTGTCTTAAAAAAAAGGATCCATTTCCCAAACGCTTTGAGATTTTTTTTCCCTAAACATCCTCAATTCTTGACCTTTGCCTAAATTGTGGAACCCCGAAGCCTGGCATGCCTGGAAGCTTCGTGTCACTTACTGAACGTGATGGGGTGCCAGCCCTCAGGATGCATGTGCAGACCGTCGTCTGAGATGGATCCAGCTACCCTGCATCCCACGGGCAAAGAAGAAAGTTGTCCCGCTCCGATGGGATTGGCAGTGAGAAGAGGGACTCTTTCAGGAATAAACCTGATTTGGAGGAATGTTCATCTTGGGAAGAAAGCCTTTTTAAAAAAGATAGGAAGTGAGATAAGGATGGTCTCAGAGTACAGGAAAATAGGAACTGATTTTCATGGGGCTCGAATGAATAAACTGTCTCATTGCTTTATAGTCACACCAAGGGGATGGCAGGATAATAGAATTTGGGAGCTGAAGCAGAGGCATGAGGACTGTTCTGACCCCTGGGTCTACCCAGAGGCCCCGGGACCCAGCTGCTGTTCAGGCACCTGTCGGTTCAAATATATATGGATTTATTAAATGTAGGACTTGGGAGGGGAAGGTCTTTAAAAACTTACTACATTCTATTTTAGGCTTCTTAGCAATAAAAATAAATCCTTTAAAAATACTTATTTTATTTTTTTTATTTTGAGAGAGAGCGCGAGCGTGGGCATGTGTGAGCAGAGGAAGGGAGAGGTAGAGAAGGAGGAGAAAGAGAAAATCCTGCGTAGGCTTCATGCTCAGCATAAACCCCAGTGCGGGGCTCAGTCCCACGGCTCTGGGATCGTGACCTGAGCCAAAATCAAGAATGAGATGCTCAACCAACTGAGCAACCCAGTTGCCACTAAAAATACTTTTTAAATAAAGATAGTTGGAAGTTGCAATTTTATTACCCTATACTCTCCCAAGCCTTTTATACTACTTTTTAATGAAGCTATGAATAGTAAAGCTTACTCGAACGCATTTTCTCAGCACAGTTTTTAAAATTGGTCTTCCAGTCTGACTTTTTTCCTTTTGATGTACAGTTGAGTTTAACACACGGATGAATTAGTGTGACTGTCACCATTAACCAGGCCTCGGAACTCTGCCCCACCCCGGATCCCTGGTGCTTTCCCTTTACAGTCACCCCCTCTTGTACCCTAACTCCTGGAACCCACCAATCTGTTGTCCATCCTGTACTTGTCTTCTTGAGAATGTCACGTTACTGGAAGCCTAGAGCAATAGCCTTTAAGACTTGCTTCTTGCCCTCAGTGTTTTGCCCTTGAGATCCATCTGCGTTGTTGTGTTTATACAAAGACGGTTCCTTTCAGTGCTCAGTGGTGCTCATTGTATACTCATTCCATAGGGTGTTTGGCTACCTACTCTTTGAAGGACATTTAGTTTGTGTCTAGTTTGTGGCAGTTACACATTGAGCTGCTGTAAGATTTCATGTGCAGGGTTTTGAGTGAACATGGGTCTCCATTTCTCTCTCTCTTCTGGAATTTAGTCCTTTTGTCCATTCTTCCATTTTGAAATTTTCTTCTGAGACGTTCAGATGTCTGTCATGCTCCTCTAAGTCTCTGACTTCATGGTTGCTTTTTTCTTCTTTTTACATAGTAATAAGTTTTAAAAAGTTTTTCATACTTCATTTATTTCTATTTTTTTCTTGCTAATCGCATCTTCAAGTGCAATTTTTATGCGAATAAACTTGAAGTTTGGGTAATTATGCTTAAACTCAGACCCATGGGTATGAGTGTGAATCTTGATCCACCCAAGGTCAACCTCAGAGGCAGGCATAGAGTGACATGTGGACTGCATTCATCCATGTTTAGGGATTTGCCGGTAAATACTATGCAGAGGAAAATCGGCACAGGAATCGAGGAAGCATTAAATGTAAACTGATAAGGAAGAACACCCGGGAGTCATGGATAATGAAAAGTTGGTGAGGTCAATAGACTGAAGGGTCTGGCGAGGCTGAAGAATTTTAACTTTAAGTTTACTTATTTATTTTGAGAGAGAGAGAGGGAGGTCAGGAGGGAGGGAAGGAGGGAGAGAAAGCAGGGGAGGGATAGAAAGAAAATCCCAAGCAGGCTCCACACCATCAGCATAGAGTCCAACTCAGGGCTTGATCCCAGTAACTGTGAGATCATGACTTGAGCCTAAATCGAGAGGTGCTTAACTGACAGAGCCACCTAGCCACCTTGGTTGAAGAATTTTTCAAGTGAGGTTACAGGAGGAATTGGTCTCCGGTGGACAACGGTGATCAGAGGGTGCTTGAGGATTAGCAAGATTCTGGCCCAGGTATTGGTAACAACAAGTCTAAGTTAGTAGTTCTCTATGTATCAGAATCAGCTGGGAAACATTTTAACTACACCCATGCATACCCCTCCCTTAGAAAGGTGGACTCTATTGGTCTTGGATGGGGCCAGAGCAACCGCCAAGAGTCAGAAAGCTCTACCGTGCTGTGTCACAGTGGGGGAGGTGGACAAAGTAGAGGGGAGGGTGAGACCATTCAAGAGGAGAAAAAGAGATGGAGGTGAGACTACGTGAATGTTTTACATGAATATTGAGGCCACAAAGCATGACATGAGATACAGCATTGGAAGGTTGGAAAATGGTCAGGAGGCTGTCCAAGAAGGTCCGAGTTGTAGTAAGGATGGGTTGAAAGTGAGCCCTGACATTCGGCTCTCACCCAGTCTTAGCCAAAGAGGTCAGTTCACAGAAATAATGCCTCCAAAGGGAAGGACCACACTATTGGCTGTCTATTGAATCATGAATCAATGTTTGAATCACTGTCACTAGGCAATGATTTTTCTTGAAATGTGAGTAATTTCTTCATTGACATCAAGCAATTTTGGAAGGTGGGTCATTATTGCCTTTTTGACTAAGTAGGTCCAAAATTCACTGAAACCCTTAATTTGAATAATTTTCAAATGAAGAGTCCACTTTATTTGCAGGCATTTTCAAGAATGCTGATGTGTTTTCAAAACAAAATCACAAAACAAAGTATTTTCAAATACCCATTTTCAAAGGATTCTCTTCAAAGCCCAAGTTGTTTGGAAAAAAAATGAGTGGGAGGCACTTTTGTGCTTGGCAAAAATTATACCAATTCTGATGGTACAGAAAACTTTTTGTTTTTTTCTGAAATACTTGGTAGGCTGCGTTTCTACTGAGAGCCATGTGATATCCCAGAGAAAGGCCAGCCACTATCCCGTGTGGCATTATTAGGCACATTTTGTAAAGGTTCCTCTTTCCATGACACTGCCACCACCTGGATTTATTTTAATGGAGACGTGTGAATCTACAAATTATGAATCATAATTAAAATTGTTTAGTGCGTCCCCTATGGAGTCACACATGATGACCTTGAAGAAGTTAGGGAATTTATTAAAAGGAAAGCGAGTAACTGAGTTTCATGATACGTTTAAGGTTTGTACTATGAGTTAAACTGTGAAACATTGGGGTTCAAATAATGTTCATGGTCACTCCCTATCTCATCCAAACCATTGGAGAAAAGTCTACCACCTATAGGAGTCTTGATTTTATAGAAATAACAATAGATGCTTATATACAGCACCTTTTACCTGTGACTTTTTATATGTAAGACTGACGTCTTACATATAAAAACCTTGTGCTGAATGACTTCTCTTTTCTTTGCTGCCTGTGCAGTCACTGCGCTTGAATTTTTTTCTCTAAACAAGACAGCTATCCCATTAGCGGTACAGTCACCCATCATGACCAGTAAATATTTTCCAATCCAAGAAGCTGTTTATATGAAGACCACATCCTTTATAGTAAAACTTTATTTAATAAGTTAAAATCAATAACTTTGTAAAATCATTTACAAAATTTTTGCTACCTACCTGACTATCAGAGAATATATAAAAATACCACAAGCCGACACATCTGAGCATCACCGATATCTAACATTGCAATAAACTTTCTATACTGTATCCATTCTAATATTTGCTTCTTAAATTCTTTAATAATACTTTCCATTCATCTTTCAAGAATAAATTCAACAAATGTGTTCTAACCTATTGCCATGTCATTTTCTGTGTATGATTTCAACCCCTTT
>PJEM01004668.1:99381-123898 GCA_004023845.1 Helogale parvula
AAAAAAAAAAAAAAAAAAAAAAAAAAAAAAAAAAAAAAAAAAAAAAAAAAAAAAAAAAAAAAAAAAAAAAAAAAAAAAAAAAAAAAAAAAAAAAAAAAAAAAAAAAAAAAAAAAAAAAAAAAAAAAGAACAACCAAAAAACCCTCAAAAGAGACTTCTCCATTATGGTTGTTAAATTCTGGGAAAGTTTTAAAGTACTGAGATAAATGTCACATGACTTAAGACTTTGTAGAAGTTTATTTTCATGTTTGAAAGTCTTGCTAGTACAGATGGCTGTGTCCAATTATTAGCTGAAATCCCCTTAGAGAGATATTTATTATTCCTAACTGTGGATGTAAATCTATATGCCAAATAATTATCATTTTATTTATCATTTCAAGTTGAAAATTGTAGTTCTTATCCCTGTTTTTACTTCATGATGTGATACATGAACAGAACATACTGATTAAGGAAATATCTGAACTCCCTTCCTTGCTGCTTTATTGTGCTCATTAGGAGTCTCTTAATTTTTACAATTTCTTTGCAGGAAACACTCAAAATCGTTTGTTTTGGGAAGATTCGTTCAGAGAAGCCTAGGGAGCATATTTTGCTCAGTCCTACAGGTGTAAACCAGTGTTATATATTTGCAGCCACTGGAGAGAAAACAGATTTACACTCCTGGAGGCACACGGCCAGCCCTGTGTGAGATAGAAACCCATGTTCTCACCAGAAAACACGGCTCTCTGCACATCACGGGGACATGCAGTCTAATGAGGGCGCCAGTGTCCATCTGTATGACTGAGTAGTTGTAATTCTTAATTCCATTTTGTTTTCAAAAAGTAAAAATTACATAAATAGAAACTTTCTTTTTATTTTTCTGATATGCCAGCAGCTTAGTTTAGAGAATGTCCATCTACAGGACAAAGGGAGTTGAGAAGTTGAACCAGAATACTGCGCTGGTATATGAGCCCCTAACAGTATATACGTGGAGGACCAGGGGCTTGTCTGTCCTCCTCCTGGGATGGACTAAACTAAGTAATGAAACCTCCTGTATCTGCTCTGCGAATCCCAGTATCAGCCAGATTCTGTGACTGAGATGACCACTTCTCGTTCTGCCACATGTCATGAATTTCCCTGGCATCTTGAAGAATGCACATTCAGATTCTGTAGGTTCATAATGGGGCCCATGAGTATTCATTCCTAACAAGCTTCTGGTTAGTGCTGATGCAGCTGGTCTGTCACCACATTTATGAATGAAAAAGTTTAGACAAGATGTCTGTAAACCATGCTTGGTATTTGTGTCAATAAAGTTTTATTGGAACACAGCCCATTAATTTATACATTGTCTAGTGCTTCATTCCCTGCTGCACTGGGGGAGTTGTGTACTTGCAACAGGGACCCTATGGCCTACAAAATCTGAAATATCTATTATCTGACGCTTAACAAAAAGGTTTGATGATCCCTTACTTACATACTAATTGTGTATTTTTTATATAGAAACACATGGATAGTCATCCATCTAGATTCCTGTGCATACCACAGGTTCAGAAAAAGCAGAGGAGCTAATTTTATCACCTTATTCTATGGGCTAAATAGTATGAGCAGTTTTGTTATTTCAATGAAATTGGAAATTACAGAAAGCAGTACAGTAAAACATAAGTTACTTGAAAAAGTATTTCTATTCATCTTGAAATCATGAAGTTCAAAGGTAGCCCTACATCAAAAGTTACATACCCAGCACTTTAAGGTCACAAAAAGTAAGGTGAAAGTCTGAAACATTTAAGTTAAATTATATTAAATAATGAGAGCTGGGTTTAACTGTTATTCAACACAGTGTTGGAAGTCGTAGCCTCAGCAATCTGACAATACAGAGAAATAAAAGGTGTCCAAATCAGCACGGAGGAAGTCAAAGTCTCACTCCTAGCAGGTGACCTGATACTCTATGTGGGAAACCCAAAAGACTCTACCAAAAAACTGCTAGAACTGGCCCATGAATTCAGCAAACTCTCAGGATGTAAAGTCAATATACAGAAATCAGTTGCATTTCTTTACACATATAATGAAGCTGCAAAAAGAGAAATCAAGAAGTTGATCCCATTTATAACTGTGGGAAAAACCATGAAATACCTAGAAATAAACCTAACCAAAGAGGTGAAAAATCTATCCACTGAAAACTATAGAAAACCTATGAAAGAAATTGAAGATGATACCACCCCCCAAAAAGGAAAAACATTCCATGCTTATGGGTTGAAAGAACAAATATTGTTAAAATATTGATACTACCCAACGCAATCTACATATTCAATCCAATCCCTACCAAAATAACCCCAGCATTCTTTGCAGAGCTAGAACAAACAATCCTAACATTTGTATGGCACCAGAAAAGACCCCAAGTAGCCAAAGTAACCCTGAAAAAGAAAACCAAAGCAGGAGGCATCAAGCTGTATTATAAAGCTCTATCATCAAGACAGTATGGTGCTGGCACAAAAACAGACAGAATAGAAGAACCCACAAATAGATCATAATAGAGAACCCACAAACAGATCCACAAATGTATGGCCAACTAATCTTCAACAAAACAGGAAAGAATATCCAATGGAATAGAGTCTCTTTAGCAAATGGTTTTGGGAAAACTGGACAGCGATATGCAGAAGAATGAACCTGGACCACTTTCTTACACTATACACAAAACTAAACTCAAAATGGATGAAAGACCTAAATGTAAGATAGGGAACAATCAAAATTCTAGAGGAGAAAACAGGCAGCAACCTCTTTGACCTCAGCTGTATCAACTTCTTACTTGACATGTCTCTGGAGGCAAGGGAAACAAAAGCAAAAGTGAACTATTGGGACCTCATCAAGATAAAAATTTCTGCACAGTGAAGGAACCAATCAGCAAAGCTAAAAGGCAACTGACAGATTGGGAGAAGATATTTACAAGTGACATATCAGAGAAAGGGTTAGTACCCAAAATCTATAAAGAACTTATCAAACTCAACACCCAAAAAGCAAATAATTCAGTGAAGAAATGGGCAAAAGACATGAATAGACACTTCTCCAAAGAAGACATCCAGGTGACTAACAGACACATGAAACAGTGCTCAACATCACCCATGATCAGGGAAATACAAATTAAAACTGTAACAGGATACCATCTGACACCCGTCAGAATGGCTAAAATTAACAACTCAAGCAACAACAGATGTTGGTGAGGATGCAGAGAAAGAGGGATCCTTTTGCACTGCTGGCGTGAATAAAAACTGGTACCAACACTCTGGGAAACAATATGGAGATTCCTCAAAAAATTAAAACTACAACTACCCTATGACCCAATAGTTGCACTGTTGCACAGGAGTGTTCTTTCAAAGGGGCACATGCACCCCAATGTTTATAGCAGCGCTATCAAGAATAGCCAAAGTATGGAAAGAGCCTGGTTGTCCATCAACTGATGAATAGATGTGTGTGTGTGTGTGTGTGTGTGTGTGTGTGTGTGTGTGTGTGTTACTTGGTGATCAAAAAGAATGAAATCTTGCCATTTGTAACAATGTGGTTGGGACTAGAATATATTATGCTACATGATAAATATCATCTGACTTTACTGATGTGGAATTTAAGATGCAAAACAGATGAACATAAGGGAAGGAAGCAAAATTAATATGAAAACAGGGACAAGGACAAACCATAAGAGACTTAAATACAGAGAACAAACTGAGGATTGCTGGAGGGGCTTTGGTTGGGAGGACGGGTTAAATGGGCAAGAGGCATTAAGAAAGACACTTGTTAGGATGAGCACTGGGTGTTATATGTAAGCGATGAGTCACTAAATTCTATTCCTACAATCATTATTACACTCTGTGTTATATATGTTATGTATACTTGGATATAAATTTAAAGAAATTAATCTAAAAAAAGAATTGGGTTTAAAATCTTCTTCTAACTAAGTATGTCACAGTAGAATTTTAAAATGAAACTAAGCTATAAAGTGAAATTCAACACATCGCAGTGGTCTGCTGTGTATTATCATAGGTTTTGAAATTTCATTTTCATGCTATATAAACTGATAGGCATACTTACCTGGTGAAATTAGTTGACAGGACACATCTTCATGACAATTACTACATTAGAAACGTTCCAGTGCACACCTCGAAACAGCATTTTCTGTCCTCACTGTGCATTTCATGAAACTCTGAAATATGTTGGGTGGCATATAGGACCATTGATCCATTATGAAAAATATTCCCTAGAAGGAAGTGCTTTCAGAAATAATCAAGCAGATTAGTTTTATTTGCCAGTGATTTTACTGCTATGTATAATGTCGCTTTACTGACTCTACATGTAGGTTGAAATTTCAAGAGTAAAAAAAAAATTATTCTGTCATTCTCCGTTATCTCAGTGTTTTTTAGTTACTACTTCAAGATAGATGGTGGTAGTGTTGTGGTACAGATGGGAAGTTTCTAAAGCATATGATTGAGTCACAGTTCAGAAAATTTACTTGATTATGCCTGTCTACCAAAAATGCTTGTTGAATATTTTGGTTAAATATTAAATTTAATTGTATTTTTTTCTCGAGAGGATGGATGGGCGAATGGCTGCACAGAGACATTGAATGACAATTAGATAGATAGATGATATAAGACACAATCTAAGGTAATATGAATAACTACCCAGACTTATTTCATTGTTCCATCTTATTCATCAATCTTCACATAATTTTGCTTTAGTAAAAAAAAAAAATGAAAAAATAACTAAAACACACTTGACTTCAATGTCTTTACTTTCTCCCACAGTAATTAAAACTTGATAAACCTGGAGGTTGACCTTTATTTGATTTAATTCTCAAATGCAGAATTCCCCTCAAATGGGGATCTTGGGGAAGAGTTGACTGAAATGGGAAGTGCATGAGCTCATTCTGGTAAGCCACCTTCCTGGAGGGAAACCTGGAGGGAGGCTGCTGCCTCGGGAAGCCCAGTGTGTTTCCTGCCTGTCTGGGGAGGGGGGGCCCTGCCCCTGCCCTTCCCAAGCAGCCGCCTGGCCCCACACCGATGTGCTCAATGCGTTCATGGACTTTGACATCAGAAACTATATCCTTTCATACAGTGAAAGAATGCCAATCTGAGAATACGGAAGATAGAATAACAAATATGAGGAAAGTAAAGGGTAGCCTACAAGCCTGTTCTTCAGATGACTAGAGGTGCTGAGATGGCCTCCAAAGCACAGGGCGAGGCGTTTTTTGTTGTGTTTTGTGTGTGTGCCTGTGTGTTGCTTTTTCCATTTGCTGTTCCATTCTAGAATGAAGGAAATTAACAAGGCCCTCTATGGCTGTTCTAAATAATCTGTTAACTATATGGGTGACCATCTGTCCACCAACAGCATTGACAGATTTAAACAAGTAGGCTAGAATGGGCAGTTGTGTAGATGTTCGATTCCCAGCTCTGTGTCCCAGTATGCCTGTACTATGTGGCCAGCTACCCTTCTCCTCAACATCAGGACAGAAAATATCTTAGGCCAGGTGATCCAGAACACCTTCCAAACTTGTGAGAAAGGGAATAAACTGTCTAAAACAAAGGAGTGGTGACTGAAAACAGACCATGACTTTCTGAGTCTCAAGTTCTTTATCTGTAAAATGAGACTAATATTCTTAGTCCTGCCCATTTTGTGGCTTCATGAGGCCCTGCCTGTTTACATTCTGCGACATGTGACCTTAAATGACTGAATTCCAATTTTCTAGGAGACAGTACAGTGTCACTTTCCTTTTTTTTTTTTTAACTCGTCAATCATTAGATCCTCATGGACCTTAATAAAGTTTGGCAGAGCTCTTCTCTTTTGACCTTGCCTCTCATGTAATTTGGGAGCAATCCATGTTTGCGAAGTCAAAGGATCTGGTCATCTGTGAGGCATAAGCTATGCTACACCAATCCAGGCTCACTTTGGGAAGCATTGGGCTGATCAGACTGACCTCTTCCTCTGTGTTTGAATCTCATTTTTCCGATGCTTGCAATTCACGCAGATTTATGTGCAACCTGTTTCACCAAAAAAGGCTGGGGCGGTGTGGAACCCTTTCTACACCTCTAAATACAATACGATTATTGTTAGCAAGCTTGCAGCGGATCCAGCATCTGGGTCTGTTTTCACCAGCTGCCTGACTGCTGATGTGTTCCCAAATAGGCCACATTCAGGATGCCAGCTGTGCTCCCTGGCATCTGTTTCCCAGGGAAACTTGTTTCAAGTCTATACCGGAACTTTGTGGGAACTCTGAACAAGGGAAGAGGGCAGAACTCATGCAGCAGCATTAATAAGACCCTTCTTTCTGTCCTTTTTGTGTCTTAAAGGAACAGTTTAAAGGTTCTATTCTTTCATGAACACATTTCCTGAGGTGTGATAGTTTAGAAATTTGACTAACAGCAACAAATGGCTGGTTCTCTCTTCTCAAAGGTGTAGTGGAAGTCACTGGACAGGTGTTAAACAGCTGGACAGTGACAGAGGTTCTAACAATCTTGAACATCATGGCTAAGTCTAAAGGTTCTTCTTCTGGTACTTTTTCAGATGTCACGTGCCATCCTAGACTGAGGGTTTTCTCCACAAAATGCATATGTTGAAACCCTAACCCCTAATAGAATAGTATTAGGAGATGAGGTGTTTGGGAAGTGATTAGGTCTTGAGGGCAGAGCCTCAGAACTGTCATTAGTGCCCTTGTTCAGGAGACCCCAGAGAGCCTCCCTCCCCATCCACCACGTGAGGACACAGTGAGCCAAGAGGAAGGCCACCAGGACGTGGTCCTCAACAGACACTGGGTCTGCTGGCCCCTTGATCTCGGACTTCCAACCTCCAGAAGAGTGAGAAGTCCCTTTACTGTTGTTTATAAATCACTCCGTCTGTGGTAGTTTGTTGTGGCAGCCCTGATGGACTGAAACACCACGAAAGCACAGATTACGCTGATTTCCCTTTTCTCCATGATTACTGATGACTTCAATGGAAGCAAAGGGAAGAGGAAGGAAAGGTAAGGAAGGGAGCGTCTAGGAAGTGTGTTCTCCTTGTGAGGCACCGGGATCCAAGACTATCCAAGTGGGCCTCCCTCTAGGCAGAAAATGGCACCTGGGCTGTGAGGACTCACCATAGCTTTTCTACCACCACCTATCCTGTGAGCTGGCACTCAGACCTAGGTAGTATGACTGTGGCTATACTCTCTGAGGACACATATTGAGACAATGCTCTGGCATCCCACTTGCAGAGAAGAATGCCTTAATGCCAGGGTCACGCAGGAAAATAAAATGGAGATTCAGAGATGAGCATATTTCTGGTTTTGTGAATTACCCATGCATTCTCATTTCTAAAGTGAAGATAAGCATCTGTTAATAATAAGTGGATACGTCACCAAGAATATGATCTTTGAATCTGAGAGAATAATATCTGTCATTGAGCTTTACATTTATGCTGTAAATGTACATATTTAAAAATATAGTTGGGAAAAGATGGCCAGAAATGCTAATTTCTATAATATATCTTAGCACACGTTACCTAACAAAGAAAAACATGTACGCCGTAAACATATGCCACGTGGCCGAAGGGATTTTTCTGTCATGAATGATTTTCACTTTGAAAGAAAATCTAAAATATTGAAATGCATTGTCTATTAGCACTTTTAATAGGGTGTTTTAGAGATAGCCAGGTCTACATAATATCACCCCCATGTTTTTCTGAAATTAACACGAAGAAAGTACCGACATGATGCATTTGATCCCAGGCTACTGATTATATTGCACATAGTATCAGACTCAAAGCTTCCCTCCTGAACTACAATCTATTTTGGCAGATTCCCCTTTGTCTTCATGTGTGCAGCCACTTGTAATGTACATATGCCTAAAGCGTAGAAAAATAGAGGGAAATGGCATGCTGTTGCTAAGTAGATATCCTACAGATTTGAAACAAAGAAGAAAAGCTTTAAATTACACTATCATTATGTAAAATGGTGTGATTTTTCTTTATTTATCTCAAATAAAAATTAGAAGGTTAAAAATGAAAATGACTATAATGATAATTTCCAAAGGTGTTTTCAGAGTAGCTAGTTTGTAACTTTGAGGGAGTAGTCACCTTGCTCTGTCTCAAGAGTTCTTTCACACCGTCAGAGCAAGAAACACTGATTGGCCCTCCCGCAGGGGAGTGTTGGAAAAACCGTGCAAAATATCCCTGGCGTGGCTGCTTCCTATCACCTTTGTTGTCACTGGCTTGTCTCCTTGGAGAGGTAATGGCCTGGTGTCTGTATTCTCAGTTATTCAGTTCAGGTTTAACTTCTATGCAACAAGAACATGTTTTTAGGTCTGTTGTAAGATGTTGATGATGAATAGCAATTCTGTTCTTGGCCTAGTGAAGAATCACTGAAGGAGCTTCAAAACAAAACAGACTCTGGGGCATCTGGGGGCTCAGTCAGGTAAGCGTCTAACTTCAGCTCAAGTCATGATCTCACAGTTCGTGGGTTCGAGCTGCATGTCAGGCTCTGTGCTGACAGCTCAGAGCCTGGATTCTGCTCATATTCTGTGTCTCCCTCTCTCTCTGCCCCTCCCTGGCTCGCACTCCCTCCTTCCCTCCCTCCCTCTCTCTCTCTCTCTCTCTCTCTCTCTCTCTCTCTCTCTCTCTCAAAAATAAACAAACATTAAAAAATTACTTTTTAAAAACAGAATCTGGAGAGAAACCAGCAGTATGGATTTAGTTAAGTCTGGAGTGGGATGTAAGAATTCTGTACTTTAAACATCTTCGCAGAAGGAAAAGAGAACATTTCAAGTGCTGGTGAGACTAGGGAGCCATTGGAACTCTGTTTGAGAAACGTGGAACTGTGTGGGTAGAAACGTAAACCCATATAACAAATTTGTATTTGATCTCCCAGAGCTGAACATACGCATACCTACCACTCTGCAATTTCACTCATAACTATATAACTGATAGGGATGCGTCTATATCTTCACCAAAAGATGCCTAAGAATGTTTGTAGCAGCATCACTCAAAAAAGAAGAATGGAGACCACTTAGCTATGTTCATCAATAGTGAGATGGAATATGAATAGAGTGTATTTCCCCTTTAGTATCCTATACAGCAAGGCCAGCTTCATGGGTGTGGGATCTGGGAGTTGCATGTGGCCCCGCTCTGAAAGGGCCCTGTGCTGGGTTCACTGGTCTGCTGTTACCATCTTGTCGTTTTTGAACAGGGGACCTGCATTTTCATTTTGCACAGGACCATGCAAATTCGGAATCTGATTCTACTCTATTGTGAATTTCACTAAATGTTGCATGAGAAGAGTTAAACAAAAAAATAACATAGACCTATGATTTCAGAAAGAGGGATGAATGAAACTACGATGTTGTAAATCAGGACAGTGGTTAGCTTTGAGGAGGTGAGAGGGGGTGAGGTCCGTGAAAATATTGGCACTGTCCCTGGCACCTAGTATGCTATCAATTATTAATAGTTATTAATTAATAATTCATTGCTTCTTTCTTAGTGCCTTTTCTTCACAGGACAGAAGAATTTCTAAATAGTTGCACTGATATCTTTTCTATGCAATTAATATAAAATATTGATAGCCCTGTGATCATGAAACATTTAAATTATTCGTATTTTGGTAGAGGAGTAAATACATCATGTTAAATTTATGCTGGTAGTTCTGACTCATGCCAACAAAAGGAAACAGTGGCATGAATAATTCTAAAAAGAGGAGTATCAGATAATTATGTTAAGTGTATTTGATTTGGGAATGCGGGAGATGATACTATGGCAAGATTTATCTAGCTTTGTTTGATGTGGTCTGCTACTGAATTAGCTCAAGTCTGATGGAAAGTAAAGGGCCTAAATTGCAATCATCTCCTTATGTCTCTAAGCCACAACACCTGGGGTCCGTATGACTCTTGTGGCCACAGCATGTGCCGGGCTGTGGTGGGCTTCCTATGCTGTCATCTCCCTGTCACTTGTCTTCCCCATTGTATGGGGACACCCCAAGGTCAAGCCCGTATCTTCATATCAGAATACATTCTTTTCTTCCTCTCTCCCCCATTACATAGCTGGTTGGTATTTTGTTTCCTTTTTGTTTGTATACAATAAACAATGTATATTTGTTTATTGGTTGAGTGAAGAGGGAAGAAAAGACATAGTAAAATGGGACTGAAGTCTTCCAAAATCAGTTAATAAACTGAATTAAAACTTTGCAGATAATCTGACTCAATGCAGCTCGGTTGTCCTGGCACATTTGAGGACTGCCCAACCCTCTCCCATTTGTAGAAACCTTCTTTGGATCTCTCCTGTGGGTCAGAAGCATGGTCTGCCCCCAGAAAGAAGACAGGAAATACTATGTCAGGAAAATGAAATGGGGTCGATGGCTGAGGTTTTTCAATATGGGGGTCCACAGGGTGTAGAGCCTGAGAAGACAAAGCAGAGGAGGAGGAGTCAAAGATGGGCTCATGTGTTGTGAGTGGGTCTTCTGTGGTTCTAGCGACAGGGACAGCAGAATCTGGCTTGAAGCAGTGTTAAGAAGCCTTGTGGGTAATGCAGCTAGTTCTCGGTTTGTTCAACTTAAAAACAAGCAACGTTATTAAAGAATATATTTATCAGGGGGCTAATGTATCCCAGGCTTCATCATCATCAGTAGAGACAAGTATTTTCAGGAAAGGAGCATGTATCTCTGTTCCCTTTATATTTAAAAACTATTTTCTGTTTTGTAGCATGTTCTACTTTAGAAAAATGTAAAAATGTGTTCGGTCCCAGTGAACTCCACATTATTATTTATAGATCATTTATTATGCCCTTTATAGGGTATGTGAATGCTGGACAATAAAATTTTTAGAAAATGTGATTGGGGTTATATGACACTATAAAATATAGCACAGCAGTCCTGAAAGTCTACATCAGTAGGACTCTAGTACCTGCTGCAGAGCCTAGTCCTGCCAGATGCTTTTGATGACAGCAAGAGGTAGGCTATATACGTCCAAATATATTTTTCTCCTTGTAATTGGATTCCTCTCCTGAATAATTTATATTCTACTTTGATTTTATATTTCTCAGCTTTTTCAAAATGTATGGTTGGTGATGATACGTTGTAAATCATTGCTAGGCTTAAAAGTTGTGTTTTCCTACAAACACCCTGTGCATGAAGGGTAAATTAAAGGATTAATTTTCAGTTATAGCAATCACCCTGATTTTCAGAGCTTACCTCTTCTAATTGTATATGATAGAGGTAAAACAATAAGCAGGTAGCTAGTTATACAAGGGAAACAGGAAAAGCTGTAAACATAGGGATGAAATAATCTTCGTGGAAAAATAGGATCTTTGAAATTTTATAAGTCATTTCCATTTACCAGAGACCCAAAAAAATGGAATTAAGGAAATTTTAGTATTTTTTCCAAGACTACTAACAAGTTATAGATGAGCTGAAACTAGAACCTTCTTCACTTAGGTCTAATTTGTGCCTCTCATTACAATGCCAGACAACTTACACTGTCAAACATTTATGTGTTTATATAATTTATCTAGAAAGACATCAACATCACCACCTTTTTCTTTTATTAACATCTTTTTTTTAACTTATAAAATGAATATTAACTTTTCTATGATCTTGTTGTAGGCTAGAGGTTGGCACATTATGCCTTTCCCTCTTTTAGTGAAGTCCATGAGCTTTGAGTAGATTTTACATGTTTAAAAGTTATACTTTAAAAAATAACAACATGATATATGAAATTCAATTTTCTGTGCTCATAAATAAACCTTTGACATAATATAACAACACCCATTGTTTATGGATTGTCATGGCTGTGTTTGCACTACAATAGTAGCATTGAGTAATTACAACAGAGAGACTCTGTGACCTTGATACCTTAAGATATTTACTATCTGGTCCTTTCAAGACATTTTATAGGAAAAAAATAAAAATACTACATCAGGATGAAAGATAGGTTTTACGATCTCAGTGAGAAAGATGAAGAATCATCTCACAATGGAGAACAGATGCATCTATTTAAAATATACAGACTAATGAATAGAAACATGTATGCCGTGTTCAGAGAATGAATAATGCACGGTTGAGATCCTGGCTCAAATTCAGGACCCACCACATGGGATCCAGCCCTGACTGGGGATCGGTCAGCCCCACGAAGGGCATGGTCAGCCACGGTCCCAGGCCAGATTGGAAGATTGGAATCTGTTCATCAATCTTCCCTTCTCACTCCACCCTCTGTTCAAGCCAGAGCAAGCTCTGGAAGCAAAACTAAGGATTTCCCCAGAATCTGACTTATTTCAAAAGGTTGAGGTCCAGCAGCCGCCCCTGCTCTTACCCTCTCCTCCCCCCCCCCCCCCCCGTACCCAATTACAGCAATCTTATTAGGAAGTTTTCATGTGCCCCAGGCCACTCCACTAGCCTGTGCCTTTCCAGCTGGGAGGGAGAGGTGATGATGGTGAGGATTTCCTCTGCTGCAGTGGTGCTGATAAGTAGGGTGTCATCATATTCCAACTGCCTTCACTGTTACTTCCGGGGAATTTCATACTCTTAAGTTTGCAAATCCACATGAGTAAAAATCTTCCTGAACTCGTTTTCACTAAAGAGTAGGACACCATTTCATAAAACATCCATAGGAAAAGGAAGACATACTTGTTTAACATAAATTCTTTTCTAGATTGTTTTACATCAAATTAATTTATGTTTACGAACTCTAAGCAGATCATTAATGTTAAAATTTACAGACAATGCAGGACTTTGTCCTCTTAAAAGCAAGCAATGAGCAGTCATGATGAACAGGAAAGGAGAAGAAGTCTGTAACAAATATATAATTTTTTAATCTTGTGGACAATCTTTTATTCTTCTGTCTTAAAAATGGAATGTGCTTTGGGATCAGTGTATTACAGAAAAGGACATCGTAAAAATAGATGGAATAATTGCAAGCAAACCATTTTCCACTTACCTTTTCAAGGGTCTTTATTTTGATGTTTGGCTTCCTTTCAGACGCCTTGCTGACAATGTTGGCACAAAAACAGTTTGATTCTTCCTGACCTTTGCATCTCAGTCCAAATTAGTTCATCTTGTGTGATGATTTTAAGGGTCTGAAAATCTATCATCTGCGTGAGCTGCGGTTTTATGCGTACCTCTAGTGTGACTCTTGCTGTGTGATCGTGTGCCCTCAGGCTCCTGGTTGACACATTCTTTCTCTAAAGCAAAGAGAAGTGAGGAAATAGCTCTTAGGTCTGAACATTTCAGAAATCCGTCACTCTTCGTTGCTTTCTTTGCTATTTTGGCTGTCACCATTATCTGCCTTCTGACATGTGACCGGAAGGGAAACCCTTGCCCTACTCCGACGGTGAGTGACAAGCCCCCCTTTGTAGCCTGACCTCACAGCCACATCATCCTACACCCCCTCCTCCAAATCAAAATGGATCATTATTTATGGAACAGAGATCAGCTGACCAAACAATTGTTTTTCCTCCAGCTGCTGCAGGCTGGGCAGCATTAGAAGAATTTAGAGGAATTTGCACTCTTGAAATCTCCTTGGTCTATAGTTGATTAATTCATAGCTCATTCATTCTTGTGCTTTCTCATTGATTTATTTCCATGTTAGCCTCTCATTCGCTTGGCCCTGCCAATGCTTAAGTGAATAAAGTTGCAGCAGCAACAGAAACCGTTTTTACCACCAGCCCTCCCACTCTGCTCCCAAGATAACTGCCGTGCCCAGCGTATCCCCCAAGGTTCCCTACTGACAAAGGGTCATCCTGAATTGGGCTGCACTATACAAAAAGGCCCCAACAAACCTGACTCAAAACAAGGCTTAACTGAGATTTTAGAAGACCTGAAACTCTAACAACCTTCTAGAACACTGCCAAGCAGTACCGTTTGGGCCGCGTCTTGTTTTCGGTGTTGCGTGCAAGCCCACATAGCCAGCCTGAGGTCGGAGGCCCAGTCTGGTAGGGCTAAACTCCTGTTTGTTGGCCTCCCCACCAGGGCTCTTGTGTTCAGGAGTCTGTGCGCAGCTGCGAGGCCAGGAGGTCCATGTGTTCACTTCAGGGACATGAAGGAACTCACTCACTGCAGTGGGCCAAATGGCGGCCTCCAAAATGGTATCTTCACATCCTAATCCCCAGAACCTGCCAATGTGACCTTAGCTGGAAAAGGGTCTTTGCAGATCTAGTTAAGTTAAGGATCTTGAGGTGAGAAGATCATCTAGGATTATCTGGTGGGCCCTAAATCCAATGGCATGTGCCCTGATAAAAGACACACAGAGAAGAAGGAGATGTGAACACAGGCAGAGACAGAGCCAAGGTAGCCACTCAGAAGCTGGAGGAAGCAAAGGACAGATTGTCCACCAGACTCTTCATACTTCTGGCCTCCAGAACTGTGCGGGGATGAGCTGCTGTTGTTTGAAGCCACCAAGTCTGCCGTGGATTCTGGCAGCAGCTGCAGGAAACTAAGTCACCCTGCCTCACTGACAGCTCAAGAGGGAGCCCTTAGAGCCTCTTACAATTCATATCAGGTTGTGGAAAGATATGTAACATTTATATCTCACCTGAAAAGAAAATCTAGATTGTGATACATCCCAAGGAAACATCAATAACCTTAGGGGATTGTCTGCCTGTGGGAAGACGGAGGAGGGAGCTGTCCAGAGGTAACACACAGGCATTAAACACTTGGTTAAAGTGGAGAAGACAGGCCTTAGTCAGTACCATGGACAGTGGGAAAGAGCTGAGCTCTGTTCTGATCTACCCAGAGGTGACTGGACAGTTTAGGGAGAGCAGGAAGGACGGGAGAGCGGGGCTTAGTGAATCAGTGAACAAATACAGAGGGTTGACCTGATCGGTGTGAATGCCCGTCGGCCAGTTACGGAAGACGGAGTCCATGGACTGGGACACAGAGGCCCCATCCTTCCCGATGAGTGCATTTCAGAGGAATGGCTCTTCGGTCCTTGAGAAGGACATGTCTGCTTTGAAAGACATACATGTTCACAATCATAAAGACTTCTTGATACATGCTCTTAGGAAGGGAGGTCTGGCGCCTGTCGTCAGGTGTTGGCTAACAGTAAAGTCTCCTGAGAGCCTTGAGCTTTCTCAGGCAGGCAGTTTAACCAGGGAGCTGGGGTCGTCCTTGGGACAGGGCCATATGCCACTGGGAGCCATGCTAGAGCTTGATCCTTGTCTTATTGCAAGGGGTGTGCCGAGGGACCGGGTGCCCAGTTTTGCAGGACGCAGGGTGCATGTGACTTCCCAGTTTTGATATGTAAGACGGCAGAGGCAATCAATGAGTTGTTTCAGAAAATGTAAAGTTAGATGGCAAAGATCATACTGAAAAGGAGTTAAGATTGAGATGTTAATTTATTCTCAACCCCCTTCTAATCACACATGGGACAAAGACTGTCCACTTACAGGTATACGTGGATTTCTTGTGCTAAAACTTCTACATCCAGAGAAATGTTCTACTCGATGGCAGTGCTTCACAAATGATCTGTCACAAGGAGACACTCAACAGAGATGAATGAATACAGAAAGAAATTAAAGCATACTTACAGTGAAAGAAAAGTCCTTCCCTTGACCACAGTATCTATCTTTTGGCTTCCTTCTAGTTAGTACATGTTTTATTTGCAATTAATATTGTCTTAGTGATAGAAGATTCTGACAACGTAAACTTGTCATTATACACTAACAAATAGGACTTTACCTTTTGAAATTGAAGGCATGGTAATATTGAAATGTCCGGAAAAAAAAAACCCTCACAAAAATAGATTCTGCATTTAGCAAGAAAATAGCAACCAGCTAATGCAAAGTTCATAGCTCTGCTCTAGGATATTTTAAGATTAATCAAATTCATTTTGTTTTTTTTCTCAGGGGATTATACCATAGGATTATTAGTGCCATTATCATTGTTTCACATATAAATATTAGCAACATTTTTCTTTTTTCATGTTTGTTTATTTTTGAGAGAAAGAGAAACAGAGCATGAGCAGGGGAGGGGCACAGAGAGAGGGAGACATGGAATCTGAAGCAGGATCCAGGCTCTGAGCTGTCAGCACAGAGCCCGATGTGTGGCTTGTTCTCCCAAACCACGAGATTGTGACCTGAGCCGATGTCGGACACTTACCCAACGGAGCCACCGAGGCACATTGAGCAACATTTCTCGTGATACACATTCATTTGTAGGTGCGCTGAATACTGAAAGCATCCATATAAGCTTAACCACAAGCTTAAAATCTTACCAGCAGGTAAGACATGGGAGTATTTTTCTTAACTCTTAGAAACCCCAGAAATGTAGTGCCTCATTTTTAATGAACCGGAATATGGAAAAAGAGAGAGAGATGCAATTATTCCACACAGCCCATTTAATTGTGCCCCCACAGAATCCTGGCTTATTGGCATATGTGTGAAGACACTGCTGAGTGTCAGGGAGGCAGCATTAAACAGAAGCCTTGCTCTGTCTCACTAATCCAAGAGCACAGCTGTGATGTAGGTAATTGAAAGGCACAACCAAGCAGTTACCCATTCCATCCAGAGCTGCCTCAGTGCCACCAGCCTTCACGTCATGATCCTGGAGATAAAGGCAGTGTTCTTCCTCCTCAGAGGAGAACTGAGGTTATACTAAGGGGGAAAGATTCTCCCCGCCAACAGAGAGAGAACATTTCACCCGAGAGAATGCTGTTTCAGGCTCACTTGGAAACAGCATGTTCCTGAGCTCCGTTAGCACTGGAAAGGGAGTAGGCAAAGGGGATGTTCAGGCAGCAGAAGTCTCTAGAGCACTCTGGCCTTCACTATCTTGACAGCTAGTATTGTTTCCAGCACATCAGAGTCTCTCCAAGCCATGTGGCATACCCAGTTTTCACACAATGTTATGAGGCACTACTAATGTCTAAATTTGTAGAGTTCTTGACTGTGATTTCAAAACAAGTGCTATCTGATTTTCCACCTAGTAAGTACAGAACCATGTTACATATTAAAAGGAATCATACTTCCATCCTACAATGTAAAAGCCAATATATACACAGCCAGAAACTGTTTGTGATCACTATCTCCTTAGTGATAAACAATTATCAAAAGGGCTCAGCTACTTTGCCATGTATCTTTTGAAATGACAGCCCCTTTGTTATTTTGCTTCATTATTAGAATTTGCTTTATATAGTCCTCTGACTTACCTATGAGAAGCAATTGGGCAAATGTATTTTCAACACTCTATTCATGACTTTCAGATTCTTGGTCATTTATTACATGCTGTCTTATTGAGGGATTTTTTTTTAACCAATTTGATCATTGGATGCCACGACAAAACTTGCCTAACTGATACCGGGTAGCCATTTAACACTTATTTGTTGTTAAGGTCATGAATGGTTTGCTTCTCCGTGAAGCTGTATCTTCGCCTTGATAACTTCACACTTTGGCAATAGACTTGAGTTCACCTGAAGTGATCACTACCTGAAGTCACACTTGGATTACTGCTAATGAACCTGACAGGAGAGACCATGCTAGGTGTAGAAAGGCACCATCAATAACACACCAATGTTGTTATTTTTCAATCCAAGTCTGCTAGAACTGCTCTGAACTGATATTCTGCTTAGTGAGCTGTGTCTAAAAACGTTAAAATCAAATTGATATTTTAAATCAGTATAGACACTCACACACACACACCTAGCTAAATTCAAAATGTGTGCCCTTTGAAAAAATATCTTCTTCATTTGGAAAAAAGTGAAGAAACTTGTTCATGCCCATAGGAGCCCTCCTCACATGATAGCACAAAATAGGACACAATTGTTCATTGGTGGGTAAACTGCATTGAAGTCAGTGTGAGGCAAACTAGGATGCGTATGCTAAATTCAGCCCCCAACTGGCATTTGTAAATCCAGTTTTGTTGGAATACAACCATAATTATTCATCTATGTCTTATCCATCTTTCTTTCATGTTCTAGTGGAAGAATTAAGTAGTGCTTGAGAGAGAACATATGGTACACAAAACCAAGACATTTACTTACTGATCCTTTACAGAAAAATATGTCAACCCCTGATCTAAGCAAATGCAGATTAGCATTATTAGCAGTGACCCTGAAGACTGTCTGACCTTCAGGAAGAAACACCTTCTAAATATATATAAACTCTGGTGCCTTGGTCCTTGAGACTTATTATTTTAGGTTGTTGAGCTGGGGAGAAGGAAGAAACAAGAAACAGATAGATGAGTTTGGTGTTCCATTGCATCTCAAAAGAAGCCAACAAAGTAGTTAAGAGTTTTAAGGCAGGAATAATTCTTCAGTTGTAGAATCAGAAGAAACCTAGAGATCACTTTCTACTGTGATTATGCTCTGGGGAGTGGGAGGTGTGTATTAGTGAAAATGTGTTGAAAGTTCTGTTTCATCAGTTCTGGTCACTATGTATTATAAGAAGTACCATCCCCACACAACTAAAGAAAAAAGTCCTTCAAATATGTATCTTCTAACATATGAACTCTGGTATATTTTGTATTGTATATGGAAGATTTAATTGAGTCAAATTACAGAAAGCATATGCCACCACCTCTCCTGATGAAGTTCTATAGAACACAGTCCATTTTCTATCTTAATCTGGAGAATATTGCCTAGAAAGAACTATTTCATTTCTTAAAAACATTTGTTTATTTTTGAGAGACAGAACATGAATGGGAAGGGGCAGAGAGAGAAAGAAACACCTAATCTGAAGCAGGCTCTAGGTTCTGAGCTGTCAGGACTGAACCCCACATAGGGCTCAAACCCATGAACTGTGAGATCATGACCTGAGCCAAAGTTGGACACGAAATCAACAGAGCCGCCCAGGCACCCCTAGAAAGAACTATTTCAGAAAGATGATATATGAGTTGTGGAGATATAGAATGATGGGGTGGGTGGGGGGTGTAGACGTGGTGGGTGTTATTAAACTTTTAAGTTTATTTACAAAGAGAAATGCATTTAAAAATGTGAAAAATGCCTACTATTGTCTAATCTCATTTATCAGTGAAGAAAAGGAGTTTCATGGGAGCAAAGTGACATGACTTGCTAGCACATCCTGTTGAGGGGAGAGAGGAACCGATAAAACCCAGAAAATGAACTTCCAGGCCACGGCACCTTTCTTTTGGCTGCAGCTAAATTTATAAGAATTTATAAAAACTATAAAGTACTCTTGGACATTATGTGATTTATACTTAATATGTGAAAATTGAGAAAACTAATTAGAAAATAATCCTATATGTTACCCCCTCAAAAAAATCACATTAAGTTTATGGATTATCTGGGGAAGAGCTGATATCTGTTGAGTGGTCAGTGTTCTGTTATTGAACGGGGTATATCCCTACATTTAATCAAATCCGCTTCAAGGTTCTTTAATGAATGTTATTATTTTTGATAAGGTCTCTTTGACTCTTTCAGAATGTATGTAAATGAGCTTGTCATCTTCAAGTAACATTTTCTTTGTTTCTATTCCATGATAAGCCTTCTACCTTTTATTCATTTCTTATTGTATTGTCCAGGATATAGTTAAACAGTAAAAGTGATATGAAACATTCTTGTTTTGTACCTTACTTAAAGGAAATGGGCCTAAAACTTCTTCATTAATGCAGTATGTGTGTGTGTGTGTGTGTGTGTGTGTGTGTGTGTGTGTGTGTAGAGAGAGAGAGAGAGAGAGAATATCTAGATCTAGATATATATATAGAGAGAGAGAGAATATTTATATAGAGAATATAGATAGAATATATATAGAATATGTATATATATAGAGAAAGAATAGAATATACTATATATATATTGTATACTCTATAGAGTATAACTCATAATGATTTGTCAGCATCTTTTGAGGTGTCATAAAAATTTTCTCTAGTCTCTTAATTTGATGAATGACATAAACATATTTCCTATGTTAAGCTACTATTAAACCCTTGGGATATACTCTTCTTGATTCTATTTTTTTTACTGTGCACTTTATCAGATTGGTAATGCTTCTTTAGGATTTTCAGTCTATATTCTTATGTGAAATTGTCCTGTGATTTTCTTGTATTGTTCTTATTCAGTTATATTAGTATCAAGGTTATATTAGTCTCATAAATAAGTTAGGTTGTTTTCATTATTTGAAACAGGTTATGTAAAATAAGGATCATCTGTTAAATGTTATTATAATGGGAAAAATCCAATAAAGAACAAAATTTTAAAAAGAAAGGAAAAAGGAAATTATATTTGAGTTGCCCTGAAGCACAAAGTTATTGTCCCTATGAAAATGAACAATAAAAAAAAATGACTCAATCAACAGGTGGAGATTTAGCCGTCTATGTCTGCAGTACCTTTCTAAATTCTAGGATGTGAATTAAAGCGTGTGTGCAATAAATGAATGAATCAGTGGTTTTAGACATATCAGATCAACGTTAATAATGTTATGATCCCTGTCCAAATTCCAAAGGGACAAGGAAGTTGTAAGAATAGGGATTTAAGAATAAGTGAAATAAGGATAGATTAGATCTCTGATATGATTCCAGATTACTCCCAATAAACCACTGGTCCCTGGCTCTGGAGACACGTCAGGATCCCTTGCGGAGGCCTTATACGTATTAATGTTCGAGACCCAACCCAAACCATTGCAGAAACAATTTCTAGAAGTAAAAAAGGAGCATTAGTATGTTTGATAAGCTTCCAGATGGTCCTGGTGCACTTTTCTAGATTTAATGATAAGACGCTGGAGTTGTTTTATTGGTTTCAAGAGCAATGTGTATGAGGACCAAGAGAAAGCTCAGGGAATAAATGAATCCTGACGGCGTGACTTCCTTCAGGAAGACTGTCCCTCATGGGAGTTTTCCACTTAACGATCCTGACAAAACTTTACCCTATGTTTATAAATAGGTAAGTTCACCTCCCAACGTTGCCAGTAAAACCATCTGATCGTTGTGGACTGCACTGATACAATGGTCCTCATATTTCTCATTTTTGTTTTTTGTTCCTCGTGCTCATTCCGTCTGACTAACATTTTATTACATGTGCATTGGCGGCACTTCTCACTTCCAGAAAATCGTTAATGTTTCAATTCTCTGTTCTTTGGGCTGACTGTCACAGGACGGCTGTCCCATGGCATTAACACCTGAAGCGGTGTCACTGCTTTTGCATCGAACAGGCATAATGGGATTAATAATGTTTGTGTAAAATTCTCGGAACCGAGGATGAAAACCTGTCAACATTTTGTAGCTTGAGCAACAATTCCATGCCTTTGCTCTTTGCCTCGTCTATGAAATAATCAAGTGCATGTGACTGGAGTGTTTTTGAAACGACTGAAAGATCTCCCACATAATGCGATGATGTTTGGAAAGCTCTGAGGACATACATTTTAAAGGAAGTCATTTTAGTTTTCAAGAAAGAAGGCCCAGTAAATTGGCCTTTGCAAATTGGCAGTATTCCTACTCTGTGAAACAGAGCCACGTCACACACTGCAGTTTCAATTTATGCTCAACCTAAGCCTCTAAAATATACTTGAGGTAAAAGCAAAAAACTTACATCCGATATAGTTTAAAAATGAGTACTGACTTCTTTTTTTTCTTTAAAAAGTAATTTCAGATACATCATTGTCCAAACTTACCGAAACAAAACTTTTTTTTGTCTTCTTATAATCTCTCAAAACTCACTTACCAACATTATCAGACTGTTGCATCTATAGACCCGATTGTCCTTGGATGTCTATCTCGAAGCAATCATTCTAATAAAATGTATTCCGAAAAATGCATTTCCTAAGAAGATATTAATATACAACCAGGGTCAAATCACTGAGAAAGTAAAACTGTTTTTGGTGAAAGATTACATTATATCAGAGTTCATACATCTCATTCCACATTGCCATGTTAATACAAAATTTATACCTTCCACCTGCTATCTTCCGAGTTTCAATTCTTGAATTCTTCCAGCAATATGATAAAGTTCTTCTGCTACCGAAATGGGCAGCACTTCTCCATCAAATATACATTGTTTCAGGCAAACACCAGTTTCCCTTAAAACGAACATGAAACCTAAAACTAAGCCATGATGGCTGTGTCCTCTCTTGTCCTAAATGTGCCCTGGGGCCGCCTTCATCCTTCGTCTCCTTTTTCTGCTCCCCTCTGCTTTCTGACCTCCGAGGCCTGCTCAGTGCTCGCTCTGGCTCCTGTTAACTGCATCTGCCTAATGGCCAACACTGTTCTTCCTCCAGTTGTTCAAGTGGGTGTTTCTCATTCAGTTCAGAGCCACTTCTATTTTTGTTTTGTTTTTGTTTTTCTCTTTTTATTCCATGCCGCTTTAGGAGACATTCTGTCATATGCTGACGCACATCAAAGGTTTTATGTCTGCATTTAATATTTCTCCAGAAAATCTAAATTGTCTGAGGGCAAGTGACTCGCGTTGCTTTATTTGTATATTGACTATATGACTGGTTAGGTTGTGAGTCCTCTTGCAAACGCTTGCTAAAGGTACCTTGACGTGTCAGTGCACGGCCGGAAATTCCAGCATTCTGTTTTTCTCGGGCCCTCTTCATTGACACATTGCGACTGCATTTTACTTCCTCTTCTGTTCCTCCTGTTCTGATTGTAATTACTTACTGTTTTTAATATTCTTTCTGTGGTTATCATCTCTGCCACAGTTGGAATTAAAAGCATACTGTTTGTGCAGAATGTAATACAAGTTTTGAAAAGTTTCTGAAACATAATTTGGTAGCATCATTATTTGTTGGTGTTGGGGCAGTGAAAGTCCAAGTGTATTTTCCTATGATTTCATGAAAAATCCAGGGCAGACAGCCAGTCATCTTTAGAACCACCCTTACATGGAAGAGACTGGGGGTTGGGGAAGACAAGGATATAGGAAGAAGAGTGATTGCGGAGCACCTGGGTGGCTCAGTCCTTGAATTCAACTTCGGCTCAGGTCAAGATCTCGCAGTTCATGAGTTCGAGACCCATGTTGGGCTCTGTGTTGCCAGCTCAAAGCCTGGAGCCTGCTTCAGATCCTATGTTTCCCTTTCTCTCTGTCCCTCCCCTGCTCATGCTCTGTCTCTCTTTCTCTCTCTCCCAAAAGTAAATAAGCATTAAAACAAAATTTTTTAAAGAAGAATGGTTGCAATATTGAGGTACCAATAGTTTATCATTCCAGAACTCATTCAGCCACAAATCATCATTAGCCTTGATGCTAACCAGAGGCTGGATACAAATAGGGTAACATGTAAGGAACTCAGGATGAAGAAATTAGACTAGATTTGTCCTGAGCTTTCAGAACATCCTTAATATTGTCTCAAGCTTTAATCCATTGCAAGGAAAATTATTATCTGGTGGAAAGTATTCCTCTATACACATAAGAGAAAAATTGGGGGAACATTCTATTTTGTTGAAAACTACTTAACTTTTCTACTAGTTGGTGAAATATTGGGAACTCATTCTGCAACCCCTATCCCAAAATCAATTTTTCCTTGGCAGATATTAGAAAACACGTAATAAATATCCGCTCGTGGCCACTGTCAGTCATCTGTTTTGTGTATATTCACCCAGGGGAAGGGCTGAAACAACCTGAGGATCTTATTCTCTAAGCAGGTTCCTAGAAAGACATCATCAAGTCCAAGGTATATCCATGTCAAACTAAAACTATTTAATCATGTATTCTAATTTAAGAAAAAATGGTAGCCATAGAGACTGCATCACTTTCCAGGATTGATCACCTGTAATGCCTGAAGTTGGGCTTCTTAGTTCTCCTACCATGAAGATACATAACTGTTGACATCTTGTTACTCACATTTCAGTAAACATGCCTTAGCTATGTGCTGGATGCTTAGGTCTATGTTGGGGGTGGGGTTTAGTACCTGATGACCGTATAATTCCTCATCTAGACCAGGATACTTCTGAGAGTAATGGGAATGCTATTAAAAATTATATTGCAACAATCAACAGAAAGCTGAACTCTTCCAAGCACATCAGGGCTCATAGAGATTCTCACCCACCCCACATTTGTCTTTTCCAAAGTTGCCCTTGGTTTCTTCATAGTCTTTCATGAATTAGAAGGCTAAATATGAATATAGGGCTAGCTCAAGTCTCTCAGTATCAAAGACAAAATGCATTTGACAGCATCTCATAAGGAGACGATTTTATTCAGATCATTATAGTAGAGACAGTGTTCTTGAGTGAGGAAAATCTCAGATAAGAGGAAAGGGACCTGGGTTTTCATAAAAGTACGTAAGCGGATTCATCCATGAGTGTCTTGGGAATTAGAGGAAAGATAGAGCAGTGTCTTACCCTAAATATGAAAGGTAAGGACCTGGTGAAGTTCAGGGAACAGAAAAGACTTAAAGACATAAATTGTTTTTTTTTTTTAATATTGAGTGCAAAAAAGAAAAATATAAATGCCAAAGTAGATACAGTTAATTTAACTTCTAGAGATCAGATCGTTGCAAGTAGGAATGGACAAGACAGATTTCATAACCCATCCGCATCCATTCTGACTAACAGGTGTTGTAAAACAGTGTGGAAATGTTGATAGGCATGACAAAATGCATAGGTAATAAAACTATGGCAGCCATAGACATGACAACTTTAAGGATGTCCCATTCCTGAACACCACAAGATG
>PJEM01004668.1:123998-148056 GCA_004023845.1 Helogale parvula
GGGGGGGGGGGGGTCGTTTTCCTTTGGGACCAGGACACAGCTCCGCTAGAAGCAAGTCTCTGTCCTGGAGATGTCCCTGCAGTCTCTAAGGACAGTCAGATAAGCAGGCTCTTGGCTCTTGCTTACGCCCTGCCACCTCCACGAAATATACCGAATGCAAAAATGCAGTGCTTTAAATTCCAATTAATTTTCAATTCCCATTTCCCTCTGTAACATCTTCAGCTTACCTTACATATATCACATCACATATCCTCTACGGTCAGGAAAATCCGGAAACACCGAAACCATCAAAGGAGAGACCTATTTATGAATAATTTATTATAGCTCTTTTGCTTTGAAAACCTCTTGGCTCCCATTAGCATAATCAGGGGCTAGTTCATATTCCCCAGGGAGCTGCTACTGGAATTTTTTCTTATGCATTAGATGTAAGACATATCCATTTAGGAAAAACGCAGGCATATTTCTAAAAGACATACATATAGATGGAGTTGGTTTTTATCAAGCAAAATCAGATAAGGTAAGAAGAAAATGTTTGACTGTGATCTATATATCATCCATGTCCAAATCATAAAATTTGAAAAACAAAGAGGATTTAGAGAGGCATATTTGGACTTTCCTTTGATGGTGAAAGAATGCATCATAAGGCAATATATGAAGACAGAGAAAGCCGGTTTTAATGTTATCGCAATTTATCCAGGTATTTGTGACATCAAACCATAGGGATTATTGAAAATGTGGAATTAATATTTCAGTGAGAGCTAATCCAACCCACAGGGGGGAAATACCTGAGAATGTGAATTTAATACAAAAGCAATGATCCATAAAGGAAACTACAGTTTATAAAGAAAAAAAAAAAGGACGAAATGAGACTGAATGCGCTCTTCTCTCTTGACCGGCACAAATGTCAGCATCAGCTGTCCTGAGGGGACACTACCTGAGATCGAATGGGGTAAAGACTGTCATTAGCCTGGGGGACCTCAGGAAACAAACTCTGTCTCTCTGGTGTTTGTTTCCTCACTTATAAAAATGAGTTGTAAATCTTCCCTACTCCTCTCCAGGGGCTCCACCAAGAGCCCCGTGATCCAGTGTGGCCCTCCTAGACTCTCAAGTGCGCAGCGCCAGACCTGGTCTAGCCCAAATGCACAATATCTGTGTTGTAGGTGGAGTTTCTATCTTGAATTCCTTCCTCTTTTCCAGCTGTTCTGGAATAGATCGGAAAGCCCAAGGAGAGAGGCACTTGTTCCCAATTGTATCCGCAGAGTTTGCATCATAACTGGACACCTTGACAGGTGTTCAAGTGTTTGTTGAATCAATTAGCAATTAATTTTGGCAATCTTTCTTAGTGATGCACTGATTCATGCTTTAGGATTTTAGTCTTCCCTAAAAAAGCACATCCTAAGGTATTTCTAAATGGGGGCAGAGAGTAGGGGTAGAAGATGAAAAAGAAAGGAATTCACCTAGCCCAGAATCGGCAAGCAAATCTCTGGTGACTGCAGTATCTTTCTTTGGGAAGGTTAATGATTTAGCTACAAACTTAGCTACTGTTCAAAAGACTTAAATCCCTGGCATCACATACATTATCTTCTCAAGGCATAGAACCCCCATCCCTTCTTAACCCACTTATGTACTCTGCGGGTTAGAAGGTGAAGAATCTTAAATGGAATAGAACAAAGCTTTTGTCTTCTAGAAGGAAGCCAATTTTTATAACCAATTATTCTATCAGCCCAAGAACTGTCACATTTAGGAATTGTCTTTTTCCAAATGAGGAATGAATGTAAAGTGGAACCAAAATCTGTTGGACACAAGACCTGAGCCAAAAAAACCAAAAAAAAGTTATTCACTCAGGTGTCATTAAAAAAATTAGCATAACATGAGCATATATTAATAGAATAATTTTACGTAAGAGCTATGATGTGATCCTTTGTGTATATTTTCGTCGCTGCTGATAGTGTTGAGATTAACCTAAGCTTCATTCTCTCCAAAATGGCAATGGATAAAAAATGCTCCCTGCAACTGAATAGATGTTCAGTAAATATTTGTTGAATGAGAGAATGAGTGAATGGATCTGTTGAATAAAAGGAACAGCTATCATGGCGCCTGGGTGGCTCAGTCACTAAAGGTCCAGCTCAGTTCATGACCTCACAGTTTGTGGGTTTGAGCCCCGTGCCAGGCTCTGTGCTGACAGCCTGGAGCCAGGAGCCCCCTTTGAATTCTGTGTCTCCCTATCTCTGCCCCTCCCCGTCCCTCATGATCACTCATTCACCTGCATGCACTCTCTCCTTTCTCTCTCAAAAATAAACATTAAAAATTTTTTTCTTAAATGATCTCTCAAGGGTTTGGGGAAAATTATAAACTAATGTATGTTAAACACCATGGGCTGAGCACATGGCAAATGTGTTGCTGTTATTCCTGATATTAATAACCAATGAAGGAAAATTCTCACAAACTTATATATGAACAGGACCTGATGGTTATAATCGTGAGGGTGAGCAATGGGGGGAACCAGGCTTTTCTAGTGCAACCCACTGTTGCGTATCATACATAAAAAGCTCTTATTTACATAGAATAGGTGTTAAGAATTGAGTGGAAAATAATGACCTACGCACCCCCACACCCTCACATTTGAACCCTGGAATAACAATCTTGGAGCCTATTTTTATTTCTTGTTGGAGGAGGGAGCTTGGGGCCAATTTGAGTTAAGATGTAATGGAAGACTTCCAAATCCACTCTTGATCTGTTTCTCCCCCGTTTCTCCTCTCTTCTCCTTCCCACTCGGGTTAATCGTCTAAGATGAAGTCTGCACACACAGCAACACAGGTGTCGGGATTGACTGCGGGTGGAAAAGGGAGCCTGTTCCAGGGGAGGGCCAGGCTGCCCCCGGGACGGAAGGCAGTCTGTCCTCGACCTGATTTACACGTGTCCCATCGTCCTCATGGGTCTCGATAAGGGGAGTGGTGTGGGAACCCCGACTTGGCCAATATGTCTGAGAATGTGGATAATACGAAGTTATTTGCTGAGATGTACATTTCTTTAATGGTATCAGGCAAGCTAAGCCCCAGGGACTCCTGGGCTCTTAATTTTCACCTTCCCGCCTAGGAATGTAGTCCCTTGCTGTATAAACATCAGGGTGCTTTCTGACTTTGTCTCATTTATGATGACTCTCCCCGCAGATGAGATGTTAGGAGAGAATCTCGGTGCCTCCAGCACTGTTCACAGACCGAGGCACGGGGTGTGCGGGAATCCTTGCTGGCACATTTATTTTTAACTATTGAGGGCACGTCCCATGTGGCTTTTCTCAGAATATTGTTCGATGCTTCTCCTTTCTGCCTCCTCGCACACGAAGAAAAGTGAGGAGAGTGCTAGACCTCACTGGGGTGGAAAGATAATGCTGCCGGTGCAGCCCCAGCCCGGAGGCCCCTGGGCCAGGCGCTCGGGCCACTGTGGACGCCCATGTAGCCCGCGGTCTCCGGGAATTAAGTGCTCAGTGCAGCGCGGAGCCGCTCAGCCGGAGCCCCTTTCTAAATGTTCAGTGCTTGAAAGCTTATTGATCCTGAGTCCTAGAGGGGCAGGTTCGAGGCTTGACTCCTCCATTGTTAAGCTTCCGGTCCCGGCTGAGCTTTTTCAATTGGTGGGCCTCGGTTTCCTCCCTCACGTTACGCGACCCCATAGGTGCGCCCTGTGTCAAGTGCTCACCATTACCGTGACCTCTGCAGAAGTGAGTTCTTGCTGTGCTGTTGTGACGCCCACATCTATCGTCATTGCTAATATTGTTCAGGGTAGTTATAAGTCCAACTTCGCACATATTCTTTGCTAAAGCGCAGGCCGATTTCGGTCTTCAGGAGACGTTGCACATGGAGTAGAAGCAAGCAGCCTTCGAGCCTGCTTACTCTACATCCTAGAGAGTTCTGTTCTGTTGCCCCATGCTTCCTTCTGGTCTGTGTTAGCATTTCCTCGGCCTGTGACCCCGTGACACAGCATCCCGTGCACCATGATCCCGCCCTGTCTAGTGTTGTAGCTTCGAGCTACCGTGCTGATTAAATTCATGTCAAAATTAATAATTCATACAATTTAAAAATCCGTTGCGCTGGGACCTTTCACTTGCTCAGTAGCCACACGAGGCTGGTGGCTAGCGCACGGCCAGAGCAGGCACAGAACATTCCCGCCACAGCCGGAGGGTCCACGGGTCAGCTCTGTGAAGAGACCCTGACCACGGCTGTGGGACCTCGGTCCACCTCTGCAGGTCGGTGTCAGCCGCCCAGCAAACTGCATAATTATTTTCCTCGGGGGTAAAATATGCTGCAGACCTTTCCTTTTCGCTTCTGCTGCTACCTTATCATTTCTTTCCTCTCGGTAACAAAGGGAAGAGTTTGGGCCACTGTTGTAAGCAAGGAATCCATTTTTGAAAGCTCTCTTTTGCTGTTTAAGGCTTTAATATTGCCTTTTGTTCCTTCAACCCCACGCTTACTGAAGGGGAAGGGGAAGAAACTGGGCTGTGCGGTCTACTTACATTGCCTAAGAGCAACGGAAAACTCTAGCTCATTACCTCCACTCGGAACCACTGTAAAGCCTCCTGCTCCTGTGAGCCCCAGGTTCCTCACCTGCATCATCATCTGCTCACAGACACCGTAAAGCTGAAGTCACCCAGAGAGTAGGGACAGCACCTTGAGCCTTCCAGTAGATGGCATCCACACAGCTGCTAACCAGGGTTCTGGGGGAGGGGGGAGCTCCTCAGGTCATGATCTCATGGCTTGTGGGTTCGAGCCCTGCGTTGGGCTCTGTGCTGACAGCTCAGAACCTGGAGCCTGCTTCAGATTGTGTCTGCCTGTCTCTCCACCCCTTCCCTGGTTGTTCTCCGACTCTGTCTGTCTCTCAAAAGTAAATAAACATTAAAAAAAAAGAAAGAAGGAGAGATAAGAAGGGAGAATTTTATTCTCACTTGTCCCAGCGAGAATAAAAATGAAACGAAAAGGAGGAAACAGCTGTGAGAAGTACTAATGACTAAAAACCTAACAACTGACTAAGTGGCTGATCAGATGGGGAAGCGAGCAGAAGGCACCGTCCACGCTTTCCTGATTTTGAGGTTGGGAAGCCCGGAGAACAATGGAGCCATGACTTTGAACGAAGGGAAGTCAGGGGGTCGAGCTGGCTTCACATGTATCTATAATGTTGAGTCTGGTTTTGGACTTTCATGGGAAGCTCAAATTACGCAATCCTTTTAAGTTTTCCCGAGCATGAATTATTAACCCTTGCTGGCTTGTCTATATTTATCTGGGTGACGGCAGTTTAAACGGGGAGCACACTGCCCCTCAGTCTTCTTTTCTCCACGGACCTCCTGTCATGAACAGCTCTCCTCAGTAGATTAAAGATGAAAGTGCATTTTACTAAAGGAAATCGCTGACAAGATACCGAACCCACTTTGACAGAATACTTAACATTCAGCCTCAATCTGCTGAAACTGTCAGGTGAGAATGTGCATCATCATGAAGAATAAAGAGGAGAAGGAGGCGGAGCCCTCGGTGGGCCGCAGACTGAAGGCCCCGATAAATCAACAAGGCGGCTCTCGCTTGATCTCAGCTCTTAGTTTTAATTCGGATTACCTAGGAGATGGATTTTTTTTTTTCTTGTTTGCCTTATATTCTTATATTTGAAATGGGAACTTCAGCTTCAATGAATTCACAAAGCCATTTAACACACGCAACGTAAGTGCAAGTGTGGTATGCTAGCCACCTCTGGAAACTCAGGTGGGGACAGAATAAAATGTGCTTCTTTCCCTCAATCTCACAGTGCTGTTTCAGTGACCTTTCCCTGTGCTTCATGACCCCTTCTGTTTTGTTACCGGGTTTTATTGAGAAAAGTGGGGCTTCGAACCTGTGATGTTGCAGATGCCCCAGGTCGTTTTCCCAGCTCCCGATGGTCTAGAGTGCAGGGCTCCCAAGATAATTGTGTAGATGTGCGCTAGATGCTGGTTCCAGTCATTGCAATAAACGTGCTGACAGGTGAGTCTCTGAAGCAGCCTGCTTATTCCCCGGATGCCCTCTCGGCCGGCCGCAGCTCTCCGCACCCTCTGTAATTACACTGTCTGCACTCGCCACTTGATTACCTGCCTGCATAGCCAGGGGGTTCTTTTGAGGTGAACTTGCTACAGAGTAAGAGGGAGCAAGCAACATGAAGGTCTTTATGTGTTGGGGGGCTGAACCCTCCTTTGCTCTTTAGCAGGTAGGAGATATATTTCCTTTGGGTCTTCCAAATGTAGGCAAGCAAGGCCTGGCCCACGAACCAGGGCTGGCCTGAAGAGTTTTGAATGCTTCTTTTGTACAGACGTCATCGGATAACATGGTAAACACAAAATTGAATCTGCCAGCTTTTGATGCCAGTTTGAAACACTGCGAAAGCTTTCTTAAAACTGCCTCTGCTAATAAAATTAAACAATAAGACACATTTTGTCTCTTTGCCCACTAGTATATACCTTCCAGTTCACTCATCGGACTTTCTTTCTGTGCCCCGGGGAGTTGCGGGCAGTGGTAATTGAATGTGCCCTGGCTCCGTCTCCACTCTGCATCTGCTGCCTTCCCAGAACCCAAGAAAGCTTTCAAGTGTTCAAGTTAAGTTCTAAAGGCAGAGACTGCCTGAGGCATGTGACCTGGTGCAGTGCAAGGGATTAGTTCGGAGTCTATCTTGAATGCAATCCTCTTTTTTTTTAAAGCCATAATGCGTCCTAATAAATAGGCTGTTCCATGTTATACGATGGGTCAAGCTGCGTTTTCAGAATGGCCCTGGTCTTTGAAGACTCTAAAATGAAATTTAAGAGTTTGGGTTATGATTTCGGACAAGTTACTAAAATCTGTAGCAAGGATTGTAATAATACTTTAATCCTGGAATGTTTGTTTGCTTGTTTGTTTATTTTTGAGAGAGAGAGAGAGTATGATGTGGGAAGGGGCAGAGAGAGAGGAAGATACAGAATCCGAAGCAGGCTCCAGGCTCTGAGCTGTCAGCACAGAGCCCGACAGGGAGCTCGAACCCTCAGACCACAAGATCATGACCTGAGCCAAAGTCCGATGCTCAACCGACTGAACCACCTGGGCACTCCATGGCACGTTTTTAAGAATTAAATGAGTCCGTGTATATAAAGCAGTTAAAACAATACCTGGCATGTAGTAAGGATCTAATAAACATGGGCTATTTTAGCAACATATAGAGCAACAGTACCATCCCAACAGCATGAGAAGCCTGGCACAGGACACTGCCTTCCATCACGTTTGGTCCTGGCCGGCAGGAGTCAGTTGAGAAGGAGAAGGGTGCGGACCTTCCCTTCTCCCAGTGACGTCAGGGATAGCTGTCCCCATAGCGATGCTTGAGCAGAAATCCCAGGGGGAACCCCTCGTGCTGGCTTCCCCACTGGCCGTGCCTCAGCGCTCTGGTGCAGTACAAATTGCAGACGCCGGTTGGAATGCAGGCCTCCGTCCTTAGACGTATTGACTAAAGGGACAGACCGAGGTCTTCCGGGTTTACCGAATGTTCCGGGAAGCCCCGCCCTTAGTGTCTTGTTGTCCGTAATCCTCGTCAAGAACACAGAGACGTTACCTGCTGGCCCTCTTCCCTTTCAGTTTACTCAACATTTCAGACTTGGTTTTCCTTTGATTCTCTTTTTAAGTCAGGCACCCAGGAAATTAAGAAATGTATCCATTGGAATCCCACAGCGGCCTAATGCTGAGGCTGTGAATGAGGTTCACAGGACTAAAGACTTAATTACAGGAGTCAAAGTTTGATTTAAATTGTAAATTCTCTGTTGATACCTAATTTCAATCTCAGTTTCAGTGAACTGAATTTTAAAGAACAAACATAGGACGCTTGCAGACGGTAGCCCCATCTAGGGGTAGGATTCTGTGGTTTTCCTTCTCGCTCTTATTTGATTTGATTTTTTTTTTTTTATTTTCCTCTTCAGTGTTTATTCACAGTACTCCACTGGTGGCAGGAAGGAAAATTCACAGATCTGGAGTGAAGAGAATCCTTTGTCTGTCTGTCTGGGCAGCCGAAGGCTATTTTAAGGAAGGGGGACATTGTGGGAGCATGTGGCTCTGGGACCCTTTCTCCGGGAGGCTGTCCCCGCCACAGCGTTGCCTGTGCTGAGGGGTTACAGCCCCGGCCCCCGGGTTCGTGCCCATGCCAGGAGGCAGAGCCTGTTCAGATTGGCTTTGAAGCGTGGGCCGCTCGGGAACAGGACCGTGGGAGTGGAGTGAAAGGAGAGGCATAAAAATCCCCCTCAGAAGGTGAGCCAGGTACCAACTCAGGCCTGATCAGCCCCGCAGGTGCTGAGCACTGACATTCATTCTTGACCTGGCACCTCACACAGCCGACTCATTTCATGGCCTCTGTTAGGAGCAGCGAAGGCCCAGAGCCTGGAGGTTGGGGGCGGGGGGGGGGCATCCCTGGCTCCGACAACACTTGTGTGGAGGAGGGGACACCTGGCAGGAACAATCCAGATGGGACTGGGAACGTGTTTCTTCCTGTTTCCTACCCTCCCTCTCTATGAACTTAATCCTAGCTTTGATCCCGTGGAGAATTCCTGGAGAGGGGGGATGATCATTAGGATTGGCTCTGGTTTACCTTTAGAAAATCACAATTTAGAATAACGAGGAGGTGTACTAAGCATCTGCTTATTAAAGAGGACCCTGCTTCGTCCCCAGCCATGTTCCTGGAGCCCTTGTTCACGCTTTGCTTAGGATGAGGTGATCAAATTGGAAATTGATTGCGTGGAGAAGGCCAGAGTTAATCCGAGCCGCTCAAGCTGACAATTTTAACTGAATTATGTATGGCAATTTCCCCTCATCCCGAGCAAGGGATCCTGAGTGGAAGGCGTAACTGGATTAGGGGGCTCGCCGAGACCATTTTCACAGCAGCAGCTCCATGAGCTGCTGGAGGAGGTAGCCTGCATCACCGGCACCCCTGGGAGCCTGTGCGGAGTTAAAGGGAAAGAGAGAGAATAATACTGCACTCAGATCAGGTTGGACACACTGTGCGTTGCTGAAGCCGGTCAGAGAAGGAAAGCCCATCCTCAGTATGATCAAATAAGACAGGCAAGGATGTCTTCAGATAGGAAGCCATAGGTGAGGTAGTTACTGACCACCTCCCCCCACCCACCCTTTAAAGACAAAAGCCGGTTATCTTTGTGGCAAAACAAAGGCACTGAAAACATCAAGAGAATCACTTGTTGGCAAAAGACCAAATATGTACCAAAAAATACATATTGGGCGTTCAAGACAACCGGAAATGTGTCTGCGTGGGTGACTTCAAATCTCCACATACTGTAAGCCGCACGCCCTTGCCATGACCTATAATGAAACCCCCCACCATACGTTTGTGTATCTGCAAAACCTCCAGACTCCCAGACACAGAGGTCACCCACACCCAAGAAAAAGCAAATAAAAGACTTCCGTACGTTAAGCTTAAAAGCTCGTTCTGCCCACTGATATAACAGAATAATTTTATTTGCACTTGAAAGCAAAATGTTGAGTTTCTGCCCCAGGCCCTCCCCGGCTCCCCTGACCAGTGACCATAGTGACCGGGAGCCCAGGTCGCCCTCCCCACAGGGCACGGCGCCGTCGGGGCCAGACAGGCAGGGCGGGAAAGCGCTTTGCCTCTGCCGGCGCTGGTCCTGCATCACTGTCGTATTAGCCTAAGCAGAATAGAGCAGATTCTTTATTTTGGTTTAGCTTCACTTCGGACTGTAACATAAGCTGTAAACTCCTAGAGCAACAGATTCCAAAAGCAGAAGGAGGGTCCGACGACTCCGGTCTGCACGTTTCCCCTTGGAACGGGGGTGGGAGCAGGGGGGCTTCTGTCAGGATCTGTTTGCACATTTACTCCCCACCCAGGCAGCCCCTCCCCTCGATGGAATCCTTTCCCTTCTACGCACACTGATGGGTGATATTCACAGTTTCCCGGGAGCTAAATAAGCCAAGGCCTTAATTTCTTTGAAAATACTAATTTGAGATGATTCCTCCCTTTCTCTTGGAGCATCTTTAACTATTTTCAGACTTCACACTTTAAAGAATTTGCAGGGGCGCCTGGGTGGCTCATTCAGTTGAGCAGCTCACTTCAGCTTGGGTCATGGTCTCCTGGCTCTTGAGTTCAAGCCCTGTGTCGGGCTCTGTGCTGACAGCTCAGAGCCTGGAGCCTGCTTCAGATTCTGTTTCCGTCTCTCTCTACCCCTCCCCTGCTTATGCTCATTATTCTCTCTCTCTCTCTCAAATATAAGTAAACATTTAAAATTTTGGAAACAAAAGAATTTGCTGAGAAATGTCCTGTATCATAAAACTCTAGGAGTAAGGAAGACTTTGTGCAAATCGGTGAGTGGCAGACCTAGGCTGGAGCACCTTGGTCGAGGGGCTTTAACGTTGCTGAGTGTGGGCAGAGTCCCTGTCCCCTGAAGGCGGAGGCTCTGGGCTAGGGGGACTCACATGTGCATTTGCTGCGTGTCTGATTGTTGCAGGCTATGCAGGTGGCTAGACTCTATAGGCTCACTGTGAGTCCTGGGGCCGCCAGTGGTGTTTTGCATCCTGCTCAGAGTCAGCTTGGAAACCCTGGATGGCTGCCCGGCTCCCGGGGGACAGGGCAGCGTCAGCCCTATGTACATTATCTGGAACCCTCCAACTTTTCCACAAGAGGGGGTGTCACTCTCCTAACCTCACACAGGACCCCCTGTGCTCCATTGTGTAAAGCGATTTGTGGATTGTAGTGTCTACAGTGTAATAATCCCAAGCCTCACCCCAGCTTGTTCTTAGCGAGAGCATTCCTTTTCCTCGGGCAGAAGAATAGATTATAAAGTGTCTCTCTCACCGGAGTTATCATTCAAGCTAAGCACCAGTTTATTGCATTTGCCCAAACAGATGTTGGGTGAGAGGTACTAAAGAATAGCAGAACCTCATTTCCAAGGGCTGTTTTGAAAGTGTGAAGGTCTGTAAGCTGGGCGGGGCCTATCCTGAAGCTCTGGACTGTCTCATCCACTGGTTTTCATGTGAGAACTTGTCCCGCCTCCCAGCATGGGACAGGGAAGGAGGGCTCTCCTCTCTGGCCCGGGGGCATGTTATGTGGCTGTGCAGATCCACTGGGGGAGGGGGGCTTTGATGAACACGTGGCATTTATCACTGCCCGGATGGGGGTGGGTGCCAGAGAAAGCTTCCCTCAACGCCGGAAGTTCCTGTGTCTGACTGAAAGGATAAAGAGGCCGAGATCCCGCTGTCCAGTAGCCGCTCTTCCACGCCTTCTAACAAAGCTGGGATGCTTTTAACCACAGTGGTCTTCCCCCCCCCCGCCCTCCCGCCCCCGTCACCAACTTTCAGTGTTTGATCATTTTAGAAGTCCAGAGTAGCCTGTTTTTCTAATTAATTGCTTTCCCATGGATTCAGAACCCTGCTCTAACCACAGCTTCAGAAATAAATGATGACTTTTGAATTCCTTGGAATTGTTAGGATAGCTCTACCATACATGTCTAAAATAAAGAATTCTACACAAGGTTGTATTAGGAGTCCCAAGTGCTTGCTGACAGCCCGATGGATCAGGGTTGAGCTCTCTCCGTCCACTGCACCTCACACTCCCTATCTGGGGGCCCTGCAGATCTGCCTGGTCACCACTGTGGCCATGAGCCCCAAACTCAGCTATGCAATAAATTCTGCAGATTCACCTAATTTCTCCTTGATCCTATCACGGAGCCCCTACCCCTGAATTACTCACTCCGTCCCTACCTAGCTGCCCAGAAAGCATGGGAGAGTTTCTCATGGTCTTAGGGACCAATGAAGGTGCAGAAGAAAATGTCAGGACTGAGACCAAGGCAGTGCTAATGAACCAAGGGCTGCTCTGGGTCATAGTTTAGATAGTTCAGTCAAAACTTTCTTTGCATTTTTCTTGGCGAGGGATTAGCACCTCGCATTAATAAGAAGCCTAACTAATCTCAATACAGACTCAATCTGTTTTTCAAATGAGCCTTTCTAAAGATATTAAGCATAAGGATTAGGAAATAACTCAGCCTTCAGGGCAAATGCCTCAGTACAAGGGAAGTCATCTGGCCACACAGGAGGCTGCTTTCTGTGCAGTGTCCGCAGAAGACTCCAGAAGTTGGGGACTACTGGGGCAGGAGTGATCGCCCCTCCTGTCATTCTGGGCTCCCCTAAAGCCATTCCTGCTGGGTCAGTCGGGAAGGGGGAAGGCCTGAGCTGAGGTGGACAGGCACCTGTCATTTTGCAGCCCTGAGGGCAGTGCCTCACTGGCACTCGGTGGTTGTCTAGAATGGGCTAATTCTTACACACTGTGCTCCGTGACCTTGGGCAAGAATGTTCAATCAACCTTATGCTTGATTTCCTATCTGTAGATAAAGTGAGGTAATAATATTAATAATACCTCTTTTGAGTTTCATTCTAGAACAGTGGTTCTTAAAAGGGTGTGGGGAGAGGGATAGAGGACTCTGCACCCTGTGGTCCAGCTCCCCTTCCCTGCCCCAAGCCAGACCTCGGGCGATGTGTCTTCGGTCATCACATCTGGGACTGAGTGCTATAGGGTCTGGTGTGTCAAGACCAGGCAAGCTCCTAAGCACCCCGCAGTGCCCAGAGAAGCCCCCCAACAGGGAATCATACACCTGGCCCAAATGTCACCCGTGCCGAGCCCTGTGCTAGGATGATACATTAGTGTATGCAAACGTGCTTTGAGATAAAGCACCAAGGAAGTCTTAGCCGTCTGCCTCTGTGTTACAGATTCTAAGAACACCCAGTAGGATCTTTCAGTGTCTGAAAAGCGTGCTGTTATTCTCATTAGCATACTTCCATCAATAACGTAGTAAGATATTTGAGAACTGTGTGTTTCTGTGGGACTGTATCATGCCATTTTCATTTTGAATTTTAAAATCCAGGCATCCCTAGTAAACATTTGCATTTTTCTCGAGCTTTCTCTTTTACAAAAGTGTTTGCTAATTGAGAAGTGTCAGGAGTCAATAATGGGGCACGAATGACTTGAAGAGGAAGAAGCGTGTGTGTCCAATGATCTGGCACTTTCTTGAGTACTCCCCATTGGTAGCAAACATTGTGTCCGATGGGCAAATAGAAGGCCAAAGAAATTCTACATCAAAGAAACTTCCAGTGGGGATAAATTCAAGGTAGCCAAGCCAGACAAGGTGTTGGCCCCCACGGTCTGGGGGACCTTCTAAGAGAGATCCCCTGGGACCTTCTTGACTCCCCAGCAGAGCCCATGTGGCTGGGGCCCCCAGCTGCTGCTGCCACTTACCAGAAGCTTCCCTGAAGAGATGTAGACCAGGGGCCACTCCAGACCTCATCTGTGGTGGGAGAAGGCTGTGGCTCCCCTTCCCCCTCTCCACCCCTCCCCCTGTCTCCTCCCTCCCCTCTCCCTCCCCCTGTCTCCTTCCCACGTGTCTCCCTCCCTTAGCCTCTGCTCGGGCTCTAATGCGGAGCCAAGCCAACTGAAGTTTACCTGTACACCATGATTTAAAAAATCCAACCAGATGGTATATCATCGCCATGGAAATTTGCCATTCGCAAGACTGAACAATAAGAGTCCCTCAAATGAAAGAGAAGAACAGAACATCCTGCTCTTCCTGTAGCCAGTCCCCTGCCTCCAGCTCTGAAGTTCAGAGCTGATTATTTTGAGACACGTTACCTTGAAACGCATGGCCGACGTTATGAAAATCCGGAACCCCGATGGAGGCCCAGGAGACTTCTACTGTCAGTTGACATGTCAAGGTGGTTTTGTGAGCAGAATGCAGGACACTGATATCCGCTCCTTTCTGTCACTTCATGTTGATGCTGAGCTGGCTATGTGAGGAGGAAGCAGACGATCTCTAAGCAGCTGACATGTCACATGCACTTAGAAATACATCTGGACAAATAACAGCTTCACATCCAATAAACATCACTGTGGTGATAGAGGCCAGCTCTTAAGACAAAGCCTTTATTTTTATTTCATTGTGTTTTGTTTCATGAATGCTGTAAGCTGGAACGCCTAGTTATCTGTGAATCTCTTGGTTAAAACGTACTCACTAATGAGGCTCTGTGGATTCAGGCTCCTCATGGGCCAGTTAGCTTTCCTTTCCTTGGATCCTATTTCCATACTAAGGAGTGATGTGTGCTGTTGATCAAAAGGGAGCTGAGTACAAATGAGATGAACCAGAACCCGGATGACGGGCCAGCCTGCGTGTGCTCCCGTGGCCCGCGCATGCCCTTGGTCTGGTAAGCTGTGGTCAGGGCACCGAGTCTCGGGAGAGGGAGGCGTTGGCCGCCTCGTGTCCAGAATCAGCCGGCCTGCTTTTCTTTGTTCTCCTTAATGAGCCGCCCGCCATTAAGAGACTGTAGGCAAGGCAAACAGAACCCCATGCTGATAACTTCGTATTTATTCTCGGGCGCCTGGGTGGCTCAGTCAGTTAAACATCTGACTTCGGCTCAAGTCACAATCTCATGGTTTATGAGTTTGAGCCCTGTGTCGGGCTTGGTGCTGACAGCTCAGAGCCTGGAGCCTGTTTCAGATTCTGTGTCTTCCCCCCACCCCCGCCCTCCCCCTCTCATGTTCTATCTCTCTCTCTCAAGAATAAATCAAACATTTAAAAAATGTTTAAAAAATGAGCTTGTACTTATTCTGTAGGCAGAAGAGAGACATTTAAAATTGAGAATGCCTCACGTCAAGTTACAGGGTCCCAGGGAGACTTTGCTGCTAGTGATACAGAGGCAGGTGACAGGCTAGGCCACAGGGCAGCTGGTTCCTAGCATTTCTTTTTTTTTTTCCATAATATTTTATTGTCAAATTGTTTTCCATACAATACCCACTGTTCTTCCCCTTAAGTGCCCTCCACCATCACCACCACCTCTTTTCCCCCCCTCCCCCTTTCCCTTCAACTCTCAGTTCATTTTCAGCATTCAATAGTCTCTCAAGTTTTGCATCCCTCTCTCTCCCCAACTCTCTCTCCCTCCTCCGCTCCCCCTGGTTCTCCATTAGGTCTCTTCTGTTTTCCTGCTAGACCTATGAGTGCAAACATATGGTTTCTGTCCTTCTCTGCCTGGCTTACTTCACTCAGCATGACACCCTCAAGGTCCATCCACTTTCCTACAAAGGGCCATATATCATTCCCTCTCATTGCCATGTAGTACTCCATCGTGAAAATATACCACATCTTCTTGATCCATTCGTCAGGTGATGGACATTTAGGCTCCTTCCATGTTTTGGCTATTGTTGACATTGCTGCTATGAACATTGGGGTACATGTGCTCCTATGTATCAGCACTTCTGTCTCTCTTGGGTAAATCCCCAGCAATGCTATTGCTGGGTCATAAGGGAGTTCTATGGATAGTTTTTTGAGGAACCTCCACACTGTTTTCCAAAGTGGCTGCACCAGTTTACATTGCTGCCAACAGTGTAAGAGGGTGCCCATCTCTCCACACCCTCTCCAACATCTATAGTCTCTTGCTTTGTTCATTTTAGCTACTCTGACTGGCGTGAGGTGGTATCTCAGTGTGGTTTTGATTTGTGTTACCCTGATGATGAGTGATGTTGAGCATCGTTTCATGTGTCTGTAGGCCATCTGGATGTCCTCTTTGGAGAAGTGTCTGTTCATATCTTCTGCCCATTTCTTCACTGGATTATTTGTTTTGTGATTGTGAAGTTTGGTGAGTTCCTTGTACATTTTCGATATTAGCCCTTTATCTGATATGTCATTTGCAACGATCTTTTCCCATTCTGTCGGTTGCCTATTAGTTTTCTTGATTGTTTCCTGGTTCCTAGCATTTCTTAACTATGGAGCCTGACTTTGGCCAAACTGATTTGACCTTGTGGAGACATACGTACCTCTCCCTTAAAAAAAAAAAATGGGATAACGTGAGGCACCTGGGTGGCTCTGTCAGTTTAGTGTTCAACTTTGGCTCAGGTCATGATCTTGCGGTTTGTGAGTTCAAGCCCCAAATCAGGCTGGGTACTGTCAGCACAGAGCCACTTGTGATCCTTTGTTGCCCCCTCTCTCTGCCCCTCCCCTGCTCATCCTGCCCCCCCGCCGAAAAAAAATTTTTTTTAAATGGGCTAACAGAGTGTAACCTGTAAGGTGAGTGTTGAGAAATTAGCAAGCACGTGGTGGAAGGGACCAAGGAGCTTATACAATGGCAGCTGGACACCAGCACAGCCTCATCCCCACCCCCCACCCCCGTGCAAATCTGGGCTTAAGCCCTTTTCATCCCGGACCCTTGTATCAACATGTGCTGGCATTTGATGCTAAGTGGCATGAAGGTCTAGAGGGTTACAGGGTCCCAGGGACGTGGGCTCCTCAAATCCACATCCCGGAAGCTCTGATGATTCTCCCAGCAGCTTCCCTGAGCTCCAAGGGCCACCACTTCCTTCACTCTCCTGTGACAAGCCACAGGCATCCTGTCTGTAACACACGTCATGTTATGTTCGGGTGCCCTGCCTGGGTCTGCCCAGAGGCTGCCACCCTGAGAGGGCCTTTCGGGGCCCCACGATCCACCAGAAGGAGGAGCGGGGCCAGCAGGGGCCCTTGGGCCAAAGCAACCTCAGGAAATCAGCTCTAATTCCAGTTAGCTCTGGGACAAACCCCACTGGTCTGATTATCAGACTGCTGGGAACACAGACAGCCTAACGATAAGTGAAAACTGCCAAAAGCCTAGCCTTGCAAAAACGTCTCTGAGGGAGAAGATAACTGTCACAAAAATCAGTGCCACCAGGGCAGTTTGCTCCGAGGGGGTCCCTGCAGGATCTGGTTCACAGGGAGCTCCTGCACAGGAATGAGCTTCTGCCTCATTCTGGCTTACTGTGCTTACTGTGCTCTGGTACTAGTGTCCCCACACTATTCTAGGTCCTTCTCCCAGCAAAGCAGTTACAAGCAGCCCCAAGTTAGAAAGAGAGGGGATGGGGTGGAGGGTATGGCAATCAGAAGGAGGAGGGGACACAGAGTGCAGGACAGCTCAGCAAATAGAGTAGAGCAGGGCCAGTGGACCGTCAGAAAGCAGCGCCCGCGTGGTGCTCCTGAGGGCCTGGGCGGGCTCCCCTGCATCTCCACTCATCGTGAGCCCACGGACCACTCATCTGTGCTTGTGATGCTCTCGGAAACAAGAAGTCTGTCAAAGATTGATCCTAAAATAGATAAGGTTAAAAATGTTTGGATGTTTAAATACACTCGATGTAGGATTCCTCTTTTTCTGAAAATAGCAGAAAAAGGAGAAAATATTACACTAAATTATTAGTACAGCCTTACTGTGACTGAACTGACTCTATTTTAAATTATTTGAGGAGAGGAACAGGATCTGACGTCCTCTTGTGCACACAGTGCGTGGCTGGTTTCTCAGAGTTGTGTGATAAACAGCACTTAATGGAAAAAGAATCTTTGTATTTGTCCGGATCCTCACTCTTAAAACACACAGTAAGAGGTGATTTCTTCCTTCTGGAAGGTCTCAGTCTTGTTCTTCTGTTCCATACGGACACATCACGGGGACAGAAACCATAGCACAATTCCAAATGAGCAGAACCATGGCATTCTAGAAAAGGACAGGGAAGTGAATACACTTGCCAGATTATTTACCTGGTAAATAGTCAGTAACTAAACTTGGCCAGAAATAGAATTCTGTTGTCCTTTATCGATCTGAACACATGAGCTACCATTTAAAATGGCTGACCCAGTTAGGTGAATCCAAGATAGAGCCTTAATTTCCAGACCAAATGGATTAAAACTTTTTTAAAACTCAGTGACACAGTTATACAGATATATTTATTTTCTGAATACCTACCTGCTCCAATCATTTGCTAGGGTCTAAAAAACATGTCTTTCTACATTCTTCGGGTGGTTCCATTAAAATGCCAACTGGAGAGGCTAGGTTCCTTGGCGTACCTGTGACCTGAGAGGAAAGTGCCATTTGAGAAGGACATCCTGTGCACGGCACCCCTTTGACGACTGGTCCTCATGGAGGGGAAGCACCAGTAGTGACAACTGGGGAGTTATGTGCCCCTTGCTTCAGACACGGGAAGATGTGCTCATTATGGAGCCTGGCCACGGAACGCGTGTGAGTGAGGCAGACAGAATTCTCCAGCTTCTTTCATAAACATGGTCGTCTTCCAAGCGCGCCGCACACCCACAATTCACTCTCCTCTTGAGCACTCCTGCGGCGCCCACCTGGAAATAGTACTACACCATCTTGTTGAGTTATATTCCTCCACTCCAAATGCAAATCACAATTACACTCCCAGTGGGATTCATATTTCCACAAAAGAGAGAAACATAAGTCTTCCTGTTGGGGGAGGCCTATTTCAATCATGCATTTTTGCCTTATTTTCTCCTCAAAATCTTGGCTCGGTGTGTCCGTTTCCTACGTGCTCCTGTTTAATTGGTGCTGTCAGAAAGGCTACCAAGCAGATGTATTTAGTGTCTTTGGGAAAGAAAGTTATGGGTTAAGGCTCCTGCCAGATTCAATCTTTGTTTTGGCACGATTTGGAAATGCGGTTGTAGCCATCTGTCTAGAGCTGACCGGGTAGAACAGGCGAACGTGGTCACCACGTTTCACGGGAGAAAAATGACAGTGAATCCAACACGGCCTCAGACATACACAAATTGAACTGTTAGGAACCTTCCCTTTTGCATTGGAACAGTAATAGGTTTTCTGCAAGGATGAACAGAAATGCCTTATTTTTTGCTCCTTTGATAGTAGATGTATGTCTGTGTGTGTAAATGTACACACATATTGTCCGTCTGTCACAGCTAACCCAAATGCGACCTTATCCAAATGCAGTCTATCTTTATACTTTCATTCTCCAAGTTAATAGTTCGTTTTAACATGCGATCCTTTTAAAATGTATCTTCAGTGCGGTTTTGTTCTACCTTTTAGCTGAATTCCATTCATTGTTTTTATTCCTCGCATCAGACATCAGAGCAGTAATAAAGAGTCATGTGATCACTGCCCCGTGTAGATGTGGAGAATCCTGGGAATGACCAGAGCTGATAGTCATGAGACCTTCCTGCATGATCACCGCCAGAACTTTCTTTTACCTTAGCCCACATCTTCTACAGAGCAGAGCCTGAGGCACTAGTCCATTCCCTTATTTAGGAACTGAAAGTTCCAGGCGGCTAGGTTAGAAAATAAAGGGCAACTAAGAAAGGAAAGATGCCAAGATGTCCATTGCATTCATGCAGGCCACAACTTCACTGGAGCCCCAGATACCCACTGGTCTCTTAACGGGTGTGTTTGGATGGCCCGGAGGACTCTGGGAGGAAATTCGCAAGGAAAAACTCACAAGTTGGATGTCCCTCACAAGGCAGAAAGGAGAGGGGTCTCCCTGCCCAGCTTCCTCCGGTTTCCCAGTCCCTTTGCTCCAGGTGTGTGTCCTGCCAAGCTGGCATGCTGGCATTTCCGCGTTTCTTCATCTGATTGCTTTGCAAAACCCAGTGCCGGGAAAGCTATGACATTCTGCTTGAGCCTGAAAAAGCTCCCTGCTGAAAGGGCTCCTTGTGTCGGGCCCAGAGCCATGTATAAAGCTAAGACTTTAAGTTAGATTAAAGTTAAGTCTCAGAGAGTTTGACAAGGACACTCTCTGCAAAGGTGGTCCTGGCAGTGATCTAGTCAGAAGGTGTTTTGGAACAATAGGGGTGTTCAGCGAAGGGAGACCTAACAAGACCCTCATGTGGAGACACAGAAATAGATTCAGATTTTGTGGAATCTGGACTACACCGTTGGGGGGGTCACTTTTTAAGAAAAACAATACAGAATTTTTACTATAGTTGAGAACAAGAAAACAAATCACAACCGATTTACAGATTTTAAGAAGGTAACAGTATGAAAATCATACTTCTGGAAGCATAATAGTATTTAGTAACCAACCACCTGGCACTCCTTTGTAGTAAGTTTTTTTCCTACACTTTTTGGCGGCACACTCTTTGATGGCCTTTCGATATGGCAATGATTTTTGTAGTGCCATTTTGTATAGAAAGAATGTAAAGATAATTTAATGTTTCTTCTAGCATGGTTGATAATTTTTTTTTTTTTTTTGCAATTGATGGTTTTGGAAAGAACTTCTTTTTGGAATATTATAAACAATTTTAGGCTTCTTTTTAAATTTGAGGCAACCTCTAATAATTTCCTTTTATATAAGGTCTATAATACCTCAGTGCACTTCAGGCTTTTCTGGCATAGCAACTGGTCTTAAAAACGGGTGTGTTTGAAAGACTATGTCTCTTGACATAGTATGAGTTCGATGTTTATGTCAATGTTAGTGTCTCATGTCAAATCAGCAAAACAATTAAAGCTTTCTTCAATATGACCCTGTGACTATTCCTCTTCATTAATTATCAGATAATCGAAAGGCCTGTTCATTGCTATGTTTGGTTATTTCTTGATGAATAATGTAGGCATTTCGTCATTGGGAGAGAGTACTTCTTGAGGCTTTTTGCTAGACTATGGCAATGTGCTATTTCACCGGAAGTCCAGAATTCTTCCAGATTCTCAGATGCAGTGAGACGTGATCCACTACGTGAGAATCCATAAAACATGCAACTTTGTAACTGATATACTCACTGTAGAATTGTGTAGGTTTCTGCTTCTCCGGCACAGGAGTACTACTAAGTTCTACTTCAAGACATTTCTTTAAAAAAAGAAAAGTACATACATTGTGTTTATGATTGTGTAAATTGCATTATCAAGTATGTCCCTGTCCAAAAGAACTTCCATTAGACAAGGTATTGATGGGAATCAATCTTCTACTTATCCTTTTATACATCAGATGAGCAGAAGAAATACATTCCAATGAGCATCTGGCTCCTTAAATTTAAAAATGTGTGTCTTTTCTCCATCCACATATTTCTTTATTATTATTATTATTATTTAAATTCAAGTTATTTAACATACAGTGTAGTCTTGGTTTCAGGAGCAGAACCCAGGGATTCATCTATATATGACACGCACGTATTTCTGATGCTAGTGCTAGATGCCTTCTCATAACCCTGATCTTGACTGTCAGCCATGGCATTGGGTGGGTGTGTCAACATAGTCAGTGCTAGGAGGATCCCTGGAAGGTGTTTCTCTTCCAGATCACCTGGTAATAAGTTAATTCATTGCAGAACTAACTGTAAACTCCAGACGTATATCTAACTAAATGGCAAGCAAAACATATATCTACCTCAAATTCCCATAGGCCAGGTATCCCAAACACCCAGTACAACTTCCATACCACCTGGCCTAGGAGGATTCTGCCAGAGAGGACATTGGAATGGAATGATGCCACCTGTCTTAACCAACTTCAGTTAAAATATCTTTTCAAATTTCCAGAAATACTTGTCCATGTAAGCACATTGCTGGGTCCCCACCAGAGCCATGAAGGGGCCGTGCCACTAAAGAACCGAAAGTTTTAGTTCCTGTAACTAAAAGAAAATCTTCAGTAGTTGTCCTGGGTACCAAATACCTAGCACCCAGACAGTGTACTCATTAATATTTGGGTCTGAAGGATGATATGTGAGTTACCAATGTAGCTTTAATGCAGTACCCAACAGTTCAAAGGATTGCAATTCTGAGATAGTTTTCCATTCATGTAAAGCTGTAATACTATTCTGGTAGCCAATGGAAGCAAGAAGTTACGATTTTTCTTTCTTCTTTATTGAAAATGAGAAAAAAATACCTTCATCTCCTTGGATAACCGCAATACCAAATATCTCAAATGCATATAGACAGAGGGTTTGGAATATGATTTTCGATTGTTTGGATTCCTCCCGGTATCTGCAGGGCACCTTTCTCTCTCATCCCCCCAAGCATTGCCTTTGGGTAAAAGTTGCAGAGTAATGAATTATTAAGCTGATGCATGAATGGATGAATAGAAGGATTTAATGTAATTTGTTTCATAATGTTCTGTTGGCAGTCAGAGGATATTCTGTCCATATTTTATATAGAACTTCACATCAATAAGAAAAAAGAAAAATTGGGGAAGGACATTTTATCAGTTTAGATTAAGGTTAAATTGCAGACGATAGAAGGTCCAGTATTAAAAGGCAAACATTTAATTCTCATTTAAACAGTGTCTAGAAATAAACGCCCCAGGACAAGTAAGGTGTTTTTTAAATCATTATCATGGATTGTACCCCTCTCTTTTGGGGGTGCCTGGGCAGCTCAGTCAGTTAAGCATCCAGCTTCAGCTCAGGTCATGATCTCACAGTTGATGAGTTCGAACCCCGTGTTGGGCTCTGTGCTGACAGCTCAGTCTAGAGCCTGTTTTGGATTCTGTGTCTCCCTCTCTTTCTGCCCCTCCCCAGCTCTCTCTCTTAAGCTCTCTCAAAAATAAACAAACATAAAAAAAAAGAAAACTAAAAGAAACCCCTTTATTTTGTTGTCCCAGCACCCATAATATCTGTCTTTTACTCCTGGCCCAAGATGAATGCTAAAGTTCCAGTGGTCAGATCCAGATTCTAACATAGGAAGGACATGCACTTTTCCAGAATAGTCCCTGGGAGTAGCAAGCCTTCCTTTATTTCTTATATCCCATCGGGCAATATTTAGCTATATGACTACACCTGCACCTTAAGGAGCCTGAGGAATGTAGTCTTAGTCCTCTGTGGCCATGCGTCCTATTAAATACTGGGATGCTATTACTAAGGAAGAAAGAGAGAATATTAGGAAACAGAGAATGGTCGCAACTGGAGATATGAATAGGCCATTCACAACAGAAATATAAAGGGCCAAACAACTTTACAAGCGGACTCACTAATAGATTTTAAAAGCAGGTTAAAATAAATTTCTCAATTGATAAAAATGAAAGAGAAAGAAAACGTTCAGTTAAGGCTAGGGGCACATGCCTTCGTTCATGGGCAGTTTCGGGGGTGCGAGGTGGTAGGGCTAATGAGGAGAGCAATTTGATAGTCGTCGTGATAGTACATGGGTAATTCCTTTTTCCCAAAAATTACACTTCCGTGTATGTTTTCTAAAGAAAGAGTTCAGACAGAACTGTGCCAAGCTGTTCAGTGCAGCATCATTTGTCATAGTGAAAAGTCTGGATAAAAAATAAACGTTTTACACAAGAAACAAGTGTTGGCAAGGACGTGGGGGACAAGAACGCTCGTGCACGGCTGGTGGGGACGCAGACTGACGCAGCCGCTGTGGAAGACAGGACAGAGGGTCCTCAGCAAGTTAACACAGAACTGCCCTCTGATCCAGCAGTCACAGACTGGGTATTTACCCAAACAAAACAAAAACTAATTCAAAAATAAGTAAATAAGATAAATAAAAAATTTAAAATAACACTAATTCAAAGAGATTCGTGCACCCCTATGTTTATTGCAGCATTACTTACAATGACCAAATTATGGGAACAGCTCAAGTGTCCATCGACTGACGAATGGATAAAGATGATGTGGTGTTTACATACAATGGAATGTTACTCAGCCATAGGAAAGAGTGAACCCTTGCTATTTGCAGTGCAGTGGATGGAACTAGAGAGTATTATGCTAAAGCAAAGTAAGTCAGTCAGAAAAAGACAAATGCTATATGATCTCACTCATATATGGAATTTACGAAAACAAATGAGCAAAGAAAAAGAGACCAACCAGGAAACAGACTCTTCACTATAGAGAAGACGCTGATGGTCACCAGAGGGCAGGCGGGTGGGGGGATGGGTGAAATAGGGGTCGCAGAGTAAAGACTACACTTACTGTCGTGTGGAAAAAAAATGATAAAAAGTGATCTATGAATTCAATAAATACATAGATAAATGTTTTATCTTGGGATGGGTTAAATAAATTTCTATAGAGCTATGGAATTCTAACCAAATACTAGTAAGAATGAAGTTTCATACTGACTTTGAAAAGATATCTAAAGTATACCAATATGCACGGCATAATTCCACTTATTCTTTTAAAGCTGCACCTTTTTTTTATTTTAAATTTATTTATTTATTTTAATATAACACTATTTATTTTTTTAACATATGCAATTATTTTCCGTCATTTACAATACAGTAGTTACAATGACACTCCAAACAGAAAAGCAAAGTAAAAAATCAAAACCCCCACTTCTATTTCATGTAATTAGACTTATACAGA